>PQXP01000166.1:0-52971 GCA_002973495.1 Apiotrichum akiyoshidainum | reverse complement strand
CCCCCCCACCTCTGCCCTCTACCTCAACCACTCCTTTAATCACAACACATTCGATTCCAGCAGGCATGTCTGCCGAGAAGCACGCAGATGTAGTGGCGGGCACACAGCCTGGCCCTACCTCCGTTGTCGCCGCTGTTGCTCAAGAGGCAACAGAGAAGTCTGTCGAGCACGCTGCAGCTGCAGATGCTGCTCCTTCCGCACTTACGGTGTCAGCATCGGGTCCCGACGAGAAGAATGTTAGCACCACCCGCTCCAGTGACAGCCGCAGCGATGACGACAAGATCCTGACAACTCGCGCTGCCACTCCCCCTCCCGCGAAGAAGGGCGGCTTCTTCAGCAAGAAGAAGAAGGAAGAAAAGGTCGACGCCAGTGACCTCGTCAAGCCCGTTAGCCTTGGAAGCCTCTTCCGCTTTGCTACCAAGCTCGAGCTCATCATGAACTTTATCGGTCTCATCCTTGCTGCGGCTGCCGGCGCCGCCGCCCCTCTCATGACATTGATCTTTGGTCGTCTGTCTAGCAGCTTTGTCGACTACTCCACCGTCGTGTACAAAATCCAAAATGGGCTCGGCGAGCCCGCCGCACTCCAGAAAGAGCTGCAGGACCAGAAACGCATCGTCAAGCACGAGGCCGGCCTGGACGCCATCTACCTCATGGCGTGAGTGAAATGTGCTGGTTGACGCTGACCAAGCAGCATCGGTATCGGCATGTTCATCTGCACGTACTTGTACATGCTGATCTGGAACTACACCTCTGAGACTCAGGGCCGCCGCGTCCGTGAGACGTACCTTCGTGCTGTCATGCGCCAGGAGGTAAATTTGCGTGGCAACAAGACATATGCGCAGTGCTAACCACGCACAGATTGCCTACTTTGACGACCTCGGAGCCGGTGAGGTCGCCACTCGTATCCAGTCAGACTGCCACCTTATTCAGCAGGCTATCAGTGAGAAGATCCCCATCTCTATCTCCTTTGTCGCCACATTCATCACTGGTTTTGTTCTCGCCTATGCCCGTCTGCCCAAGCTCGCCGGTGCCATGACTGCGATTCTTCCCGTCATCATGGCCGCGGGTGGCATAATGGGTGCAGCCATGACAAAGTACACCACCAAGTCGCTTCAGTACGTTTCGCGTGGCGGTACCATCGCCGAGGAGGTCATCTCCTCGATCCGCACTGTCAAGGCCTTTGGCACCAGCAGGATTCTTGGCAAGAACTACGACAACAATGTCGACCTCAGTCGCGACTCGGGCATCAAGGGCGCCCTTGTTGAGGGCTCCGGTCTCGCTGTCATGTTCTTTGCTATTTACGCCGCCTACGCGCTTGCCTTCTTCTACGGTGGTATCCTCGTCTACAACGGCGAGGCCGACGTCGGCCAGGTTATCAACGCCTTCATGTCCGTCCTCATTGGCTCTTTCTCCATGGCCATGCTCGCTCCTGAGATCCAGACCGTCACCAAGGGCCGTGCTGCCGCTGCCAAGCTTTGGGAGACCATCGACCGTGTCCCCGCGATTGACTCATCTGACCTCGGCGGCGACAAGCCCGACACCGTCGTCGGCAGGCTCGAATTTGACAACGTCAAGTTCCACTACCCTTCGCGTCCCAACGTTCCCATTCTCAAGGGTCTCACCACCGTTTTCGAAGCTGGCAAGACCTGTGCTCTTGTTGGTGCCTCCGGTTCCGGAAAGTCGACCGTTATTCAGCTTCTCGAGCGCTTCTACGACCCTCTCGAGGGTTCCGTTAAGCTTGACGGCCGTGACATCCGCACCCTGAACCTCAAGTGGCTGCGCCAGCAGATCGGTCTTGTCTCGCAGGAGCCTATCCTCTTCGCTACTACTGTCCGTGGTAACATTGAGCATGGTCTCATCGGTTCCAAGTGGGAGAAGGCGTCGGACGATGAACGCTACGAGCTCGTCAAGAAGGCCTGTGTTGCCGCCAACGCCGATGGATTCATCTCCAAGCTTCCTGAGGGCTACGACACGGTTGTCGGCGAGCGTGGTATGCTGCTCTCCGGTGGCCAGAAGCAGCGTGTCGCTATTGCCCGTGCTATTGTCTCCGACCCCAAGATTCTTCTCCTCGACGAGGCGACTTCCGCTCTTGACGGCCTCTCCGAACGTGTCGTCCAGGATGCTCTTGACAAGGCCTCCATCGGTCGTACTACCATTGTCGTTGCCCACCGTCTCGCGACCATCAAGGATGCCGACAAGATTCTCGTCATGGGTGGAGGTGAGATCCTCGAGCAAGGTACCCACAACTCGCTTCTTGAGGACGCCGATGGTGCCTACGCCCAGCTTGTCGCCAACCAGAAACTCTCCCAGACCGCCGCCGATCACGCCGCCGAAGACGTTGAGGATGAAACCGACGAGGACGAGGAGCCTGTGCCCATCCCTGGCTCGCCTTCGTCGCCTCTGAAGGACAAGAAGGGTTACTTTGGGGACCTTCGCCGTTCGGTTACTGGCCGCTCTGTTGCCTCGGCTCTTCTCGAGCAGCAGCGCCTGCGTCGTGAAGAGGAAGCCGCAGCTGAGGAGAAGACCCCCTTCGCCCGTCTGTTCATCCGTCTCTTGCAGTTCAACAGCGACCAGTGGAAGTGGTACACTCTCGGATTCATTGGTGCCGTTTGCTCCGGTATGATCTACCCAGCACTCGCCATTCTCTTCGGCAAGGCTATGCAGGACTTCGCTCTTCCCCCTGAGGCGATCAAGCAGGCCCTCAGGGAGAAGGCGCTCTGGTACTTTATCGTGGCTATCATTGCCGCTTTCTGTATCTGGTTCCAGATGTGCGGCTTCTCGCGCACTGGATGGGTCCTCACCGCTCGTCTCCGCTCTCTGTCGTTCCGCGCTGTCATGCACCACGACGTCGAGTGGTTCGACGAGGAGGAGCACGCTACAGGTGCCGTCACCTCGAACCTCTCCGACCACCCGCAGAAGGTCCAGGGTCTTTTCGGTGTCACCCTCGGCTCTATCGTCCAGTCCATCTCTACTCTCGTTGGTGGTATGATCATCGGTCTCGTCTACGCCCCCCTTGTTGCTATTGTCGGTATCGCCTGTATCCCTCTTGTCGTCTCGGCTGGCTACATTCGTCTCCGCGTCGTCGTCCTCAAGGAGCAGAAGGTCAAGAAGTGGTACTCTGCTAGTGCTCAGCTCGCCTCCGAGGCCACCGGTGCTGTCCGTACCGTTGCCTCCCTTACTCGCGAGGACGACATTGACCAGATCTACTCCAAGTCGCTCCAAATCCCCTTTGACATCTCCAAGCGCACTGCCTACACCAGTCAGCTCCTCTACGCTGCGTCGCAGGGTATCACCTTCCTCTGCATGGCCCTCGTCTTTTACGTTGGTGCTCTCTTCCTCGTCGCTGGCAGGTACGACACGGCCAAGTTCTTCACCGCCCTTACCGGTACTCTCTTCGCTGCCATGCAGGCTGGCAACGTCTTCATGTTCGTCCCTGACGCCTCGTCCGCCAACTCGGGTGCTCGCTCCATCTTCAACCTTATCGACAACGTGCCTGAGATTGACGACGACTCGACCGAGGGCATTGTCCTCGACCCTTCCAAGGTCACTGGCCACATCAAGCTCTCGAACATCCACTTCCGTTACCCCTCGCGTCCCGCTGTTCGTGTGCTTCGCAACCTGAACATCGACGTTGCCCCCGGCAAGTATGTTGCTCTCGTTGGTCCTTCTGGTTGCGGCAAGTCGACCACCATCCAGCTTCTTGAGCGCTTCTACGACCCTCAGGCGGGCACCGTTACTATGGATGGTGTCGACATTCGCGAGCTCAACCTGGCCAGCTACCGTTCCATGTTCGCTCTCGTCTCGCAGGAGCCCACTCTCTACGCCGGTACTATCCGCTTCAACATTCTCCTTGGTGCCGCCAAGCCCATGGAGCAGGTCACTGAGGACGAGCTTATCCAGGCCTGCAAGGACGCCAACATCTATGACTTTATCATGTCGCTCCCCGATGGCTTTGAGACCGATGTCGGTGGCAAGGGCTCGCAGCTCTCTGGTGGCCAGAAGCAGCGTATCGCCATTGCCCGTGCTCTTATTCGTGACCCTAAGATCCTCCTCCTCGACGAGGCCACTGCCGCCCTTGACTCAACCTCGGAGCGTGTCGTCCAGCAGGCTCTCGACAACGCCTCGAAGGGTCGTTCCGTCGTCGCCATTGCTCACCGTCTCTCGACCATTCAGAACGCGGACGTCATCTACTTTGTCTCTGAAGGCGGCGTCATCGAGCGCGGCACGCACGCCGAGCTCATTGCCAAGGGCGGAGCCTACTTTGAGCTCGTCCAGATGCAGAACCTCAGCAAGGTCGAGTAGACGACCCAGGCGACAGGGTGAAAGTGGTCTGTTTGGAGCTTACAGACTCTTGGGAGGCGGTGTTCGATCCCCACCGCCAGTGTGCATAATCCATTTCTCACGTACAGTAGTTTCATAGAGCCGTTCTCTTTTATATGGGACAGTCATTAGGTATAGGCAGGAGCCCCAACTCACAGTATATCATGCTTTTATGGATCCGAATGCCATAGATCTTTGTCCGATACAACACGCACACACACCTTCTGGGCCGGCATCCAAGCTTTACCTTTCCCGTGTTTCATGCACCCTTTCGGACGGGGCTAGCTGGGCTGGATCGCTGAGACCGAGACCGGCTGGTCTGTGTCCCGTCGGGTACACGTACTGCCATCTGCCCGCAAGCATACAGTGGTGTCAGGGTGGAGCAGACCCGGGACCTCAATCAAACAATGTTTCTGCACTTTAGTCTCACTTTGAAGGTGCCCACGCCTCTGTGGAGGGGCAGCTGCTTGTTCTGGCGTGTCGCTCGCAAACCAATCCTTCGATGCACATGCGGCTGGGCGCGGCTGATTACCTTTTGGTCAGTGTCTCGAGGCGTCGAAAGGTCGTCCACATAGGCAACCGTGACGCGGTTACGTGCATGCTCTGGTTCTCCGACATCGCACCCTGCCCAGCCCAAGACTCCCTGCCGCATACCACCCCGTTGCCACACCACACGGCCCATTGCTCCCGGACGTGACACACCACTTGGTCGTTGAGCTGCACAAGTATAACAGGGTAGACGCTGGCAACACGCGTAGCTGTCTCCTTCTCACCAATCACTTTACTCTATCCCCGACACTGCCTGCTATCGAGAACAAATCTGTGGTCACCTTCGACCCCCGCGCGCAGCACATCCTAACGGCGCCATGGCGCCCTCTGAAGTCGAATTCTTGGGGGTGGACGCGCGCGACTACGGCGCACCGAATCATGGGAGCACATTTGGCAGGATCGACAACGAGCGCTCCGTTGGCAGCATCAGCGCTGACAGCACGTTTGGCAACATCGACCATGGGACCACATTTGGCAGTATCGACAATGGGGCCACCTTTGGCAGGATCGACCAGGGCACCACCTTTGGCAGGATCGACCAGGGGGCCACCTTTGGTGGTGTTGAACTCGAGTCATGCCACGAAGAGAGTACAGGCTCCGTGTCTACCGAGGCCACCCAGGTCAGCTCTCCCACCGCCCACACTCCGTCGGGATCCACAGACGCAACACATGTCGCCTCTCCCATTGCCCGGACAAACAGGGGCTCCACAGAGGCCAAACATGACACCGCCTTTGACATCGCTCACAAAGTGACCTGGACCCACGATGAGGAACAGGGACGAGGGTCCCTGTCCTCCCAGACACCTCTGCGGATTCCTGTCGACGACAAGGACGACACTGAACGCTTGCGCCGGCTGGGATATGACTCTGTGCTCGGCCGCCCGCTCGACATGTGGTCGTCGGCAGCGATGAGCTTCTGCCACCAGTCTTGGACCTATGAGTTTGTCTCGGTGACTGTTATCTACACATATCGTGCTCCGATGATCTTTGTGAGTCACGAGATGCCCAAGTTTGACGCAAGGCTGCCTGCTGACCTTGTTCTTGCCTTAGATTATCGGCTACCCGATAATGACACTCCTTACCATGCTGCTAATGGGACCGTTTGCGGAGATGTCCTCTGCGTTCCCCACAGCTGGCGCAATGGCAACATGGGCATGGCAGTACGCTCGTGTGGGCGTAGGATACGAGCGCCAATGGGCGTGGTTTACAGGAGGCATGACACTGGCTATGCACCTGGGACGAGTGAGTTTTTCATCATGTCCACGGAAGACACAAGTCCGCAGACGATAACAGCCCACGGAGAATTGACCACCCAGGTCATGGCATGCATCTACAACGTCACCAACGGTTTCAACCAACTCTACATATATAGCATGGAGATTGGCGTGACTGCAGGTACCTGGGAGGTCCCTAAAGAAGACCGCAAGAAATGGTGGGAGCCCACTTGGTACCTTTGCACCGTGGCTCTCGTTTCGATCGTGGCGCTCACTCGTGTTTCGCGTAACCGGTACTTCTGGTACTTTGCCTTCATTGTCAACATTATCACTTTTGTCGGCTGTTGTGGGATTCTCTTCGCCTGCATTCCCCGCTTACAGTAAGCACTATTCAGCAACGAGACACATGCTTACCAGTAGAAACTTTGCCGTTAATCTTGACTTTTATAAGCCAGATGATTGGCGCTACAGTGTGGCCACAATGGTGTTCCTTGGGCTCCCAATTCGGTTGCGCTCTTTCGACACACCGTGCCAGTAAGCTACCTACCACTCCTGCATCACCACCTGCTGACTAGGCAACAGTATGGCTGAAGAGACCAAGAATCCGTCAAAGGCTGTCCCAAGGGCCATGTACATCTCTTTCATCCTACACAGCTTGATGGTTTACTTTATCACCGTCACATACTTTGTTATTCTTCGGTCGTGGGCGTTGATGTTTGGCGCTGCTTCACCCCTCGTAAGTCGATGCCCCATTTCTCCTTGCGGTCGTGTTAACTCCATATAGCTTCCTATCTTTGCTATCCTCCCAGAATTGAGAAAGACTGGAACCGTGACCTTGGTAGCAGCCATCGTCATCTGCTGTGTCGTGCAGTTGTTGGCCACAGTCACAGCCACCTCACGTCTCATCTTCGCCCTAGGTCGTGATCATACCATTCCTTTCTCCAAATTACTGTCGACGGCCGACAAGCACCAGGAGCCATGGGTTGCGATGGCAGTCCTTCTCTTTGCACTGTTCCTTAGCACTACGGGCTGGTTTGTCGATGCCGGTCCGTACTACAATCTCATCACGTCGGTTCGCCTTTGGTACATTGCGGTAGCATATGTGAGTTACCGTCCTCAAGGGAACGCTGACCGGCTTAGATCCCACCTCTCTTCCTTTTTGCGACTGCAAAGTTCAACCTTGCCCAGCAGGTTCGCGCCGATTTCTCAACACGGAGGTGGGGCAAACCTGCAGCTTGGATGGGCATCGCTATATGTATTGTTTCAGTCATCCAAGGCTGCTTCCCAGTCTCCGGTTACGTCAACGCAGCCCAACAAGAGCGTGAGTCACTGCCCTTGGATTATCTCTAATGGAAAGTGAAAGAGGGCAGCATTAGCGCTCTACCCTTCTTCATTGTTGGCATGTTTCTGCTACTCACGATTACGTGGTATATTTATGGTAAGGCAGTGTGATCCTGGAAAAAGCTAATAGCAGGTCGCGGACACTACATCGGCCCCATCCGTGCTCTTACCAAGTGGAGTGGTGATGAAGTTGACCCTCGCGAGTTTGCAGTCAAGAGAGGAAATATCGCTCTCATGAGATGGATCGACCGACGCACTGGGCATTCCGTCTCTTCGCCGATGAGGTCGGCGAGTACCTCTCGGTTCCTCACGCGATCGTACCGCGACGGATATACAATCGAGCTACCAGACTGTCCTGTTGTCGCCTATAACAATGTGGACCGCAACATCCACCGTCCTGGGGCTATCCCCGTCGCAGAGCCTCAGCAGCATTTCGTCCTTTGAGCCGCTCCGCAGGACCGTGACAACTTTCCGCGACCCAACAGTAATAAACCGGTCTTCGGAGAGACACTTGCTACTCCTCTTAATGACGTGCGATTTCTGGCCCCTGCAGAGCCTGCAGACACGCCGGACAATCGCGGGCAGTTATGCTCCATCATCCCGGGCCCTCCAGTCTCGAATGACCCCAACATTAATAGCTGAACTGCTCGCACCAGTCCAACATCCCCCATAGAGCCAAACCGCGACGAGGAGGGTATTGCCGCGAGCCATCAAACAAGCAGGCTCGCAGGCTTTCTCACACGCGGCGGTAAAGACCGAACCCTTCCACCAGGGCACCCAGTTTCGTCTGGCGGCAGCCCAGGCGACCACAATAGTATCCTACGAGTAACGAGTTCGAGCATTCTGCTGTTTTTCAGGGAATCACCGTCTGCGACTCTTGCATTACGAGCCAGGGCGGTGCGAACTCAACTTGCATACTCGGTCGACCGTCTACCATTCATAGCGTTGTAGCCTTGTATCAGTATTCACTGGAGAATAATTGCGTTTCGTGTATTCCCACCAGGCACCGCAGTCAGTTCCCACCAGGCACCCAGTCAGCTGTGGTGCAGGATTCGCGTTGGGCGCGTTGGCTCGGGGGTGTGGACATTAATACACCCAGCCGCGGCAATGTTTTGGTTTGGTGTCGAGCGGGTAGTTTGGAGGTCGTCTGTCTGATGTGCTATGCAAACTGGTATCACGTGAAGTCTCCGAGTGATGACTGGGCTGCAGACGCCGAGATGTGCTCCTGGCTTCTTCTCAAGACAGGGGGTAACCAAGACCCCCTGGCGGGGAAGGTACCCGGCGTTTGGCCAAAGACCCATCACTTTGAGGCACTGCTGTGGCAGAAGGATATAAGGTCTGGACCCACACGGCCTTTTCCTCTCTCTTTCGCCCACATCTTGCCATCAAGCCACGATAAACAAGCCACTACGTCCGTATCAACTCCCTCTCGATTCCCTCGCGTTAGTCTGTTAAGATACATGTGCGATGGACGGCTTCACTCCCACCTTGCGCTTCAATGTAACCCTCAGCCTCCGAAGCCCAATGGTCATTTCTCGGGGGCCGTTGGCCAAGGTCTGGACCCCAGTGCCCCCTTCGCCTTTCGCTGCCGATGACCCAAACTCGAACTACGTCAAGTTCGAAGAGAACGGGCCAACCGCCGTAGAGTTGCAGTACTTCGGTTATGGGTACACGATTGGCGGCGACACTCCGCTCCAGGCGACTGGAAATGTCAGCACGGCTGGCCCCGGGCATGGCAAACCCGTCTTCGCAACCATGCAGTCGGGCCCTAAAGGCCCAGGCGAAGCCTATACGACGAACGAACTGGATTGGGGCTTCCATCAGACTTCAACTACCTTCGCCCAGCAACCTGGATTGGATGCCACATTTTGGAATGTGACCTTTGAAACAGGGATGAAAACCAATGCGTGAGTAGCTTGTGTAGATGGCCGCTGGCGAAGAGTCCTGACCATTTAGCAAAACCTTGGAAGAGGTCGAGACGGAGGTGGTTCCATTCGTCAAAGATGGAGAGCTAAATCGCGACTCCCCATACCTCAGCCAGACGAATTGGAATGATTTCCGGGGCTACAGGATAGAGAACACCACCGCTGTGAAAGGTGAGCCCCGTAATCACGACAAGATGCAAGCCAGCGAGTTAACAAACAGATGGCATGGTGCCCCAGCCTTACGAGTATGCTTCATTCAACAACTGGCAGGACTCCTCTGCCCTGATCGTTACCCCACCTTGGAACACGTCGTACATTGTCGTGAACGGTACAAAATCAAACGAAACTTGGAGGTTTGCAGCCTATTTCAATCCGCTGCTCCCTGGTATGGGTGAGGACGGCTTGAGACTCGACACGACAGCCGATTTTCCCATGTCCAATGTGCGGCTATTTATGATGCCCCTTGATCCTGCCACCAGTTATACGATCTCACTTAAAGCCATCGCCGGCGTAGCGGCGGGTAGAGATCTTTACAATACCATGGGTCTGAGCAGTATCACCTTCTACTCTGGGTGAGTTGCAGTAGCCAAGGACCTTCAGCTCACTCCTAGAAACAGCACAAGCAACGGGACTACACCGAGTGTGGGGCCAGGTCCCCCTCACAATGGTACCATTAACGAGTCCGGTGTCAGTGACAAAGTTGAGAACCGGACGAATGTCGGCGCGATAGCGGGTGGTGTGGTGAGTCCCCATTTGAAGCTCTGGGAGTGTTGTGCTGACGGTAAGATTGCTGGCGTGGCCTGCCTTGCACTTATTCTTTCTGCGATCTGGTGGTTCAGGAGGCGAAAGCAACACGCCCAGAAATCAGATGAAAGGTATTGGGACCATCAACACGGGAGATTTCTGACTCTTGCTCAGCCCGCTTTTCATCGACGAGGACCAGCCGCTACAGCCATTCCGGAACACTCCGTCATCGACGACATGGAATGCTTCTCACCCATCTCAGACTTGGACTACCCCTGAGTCATCGTCAACTGCAACGAGCCACTTTGTTCAGCAATCCTCATCTTTTATTACCCGCGGAACGAACGTATCTTCGGCTTGGACTCCTTCGGACCCCTCTACAACTTCAGAGGCCACTGCTCTATCCAAGGCTGGCACCTTCGGTCCCAAAACTGGCACTTCCGATGAGATGATGATAAGGCAAGCACATCTCCTCCCCTCCAACGCGGCTGGATCCTCAGCAGGAGGGTCTCCACTTCCTCCAATCCAGGTGTTCAGACAAGAGCAGGACGGCGGAGTGGTGCGACAGATTGAGGAAGTAGTCGTTCCTCCTTCATACAACCCCGAGTGGAATCGGAATACGGAGCATTAACATCTTGAACATACATAGGTAATCAGACATGGAAGGGAGATGCAAGGATCTTGTGCGTAGCTATCCAGGGCCCTCGTCTCCCATCTCTAGGCGTCAAGAATTCCTTTCCATTGGAGGCGGCTTCCTAAAGTCGATGTGGCACCGATCATTCAAACAATGATCGGTGCCACAAACTCTCCTCATAGCTTTCGCGCAACCTGTGCTCTCGACTACTTCACCTCGCCGCTTTCGCTCGCCAACGTCGGTTAAGCTCAAACTACTGTGGTCGCAAATTTAGAGTTGATACTCAGCTCCTGTGTCTTCTGTCGTAACATGTTCTCGTACGTAACGGCTGTGAACCTTGGGCTGCCGGGGGACAGGACGTGGTCGTATGTATGGCGTCTAGCCCTACGGGCTTTCCACCTGTCCATTCCCCCTCTGGCAAACCTCAGCCGACCCACAACCCACGTCTGGTGCAGATTAACCTCAACCAGTGCCAAATTACTGTGTGAAGACGAGCGATGAGACAGTCAGATGCTCGTGAATGCGCACCCAAGGATACAGTGAGTATTGAATGAGAAACCAGATTGCCAGTGGTATTCTCACACGGCGAAGATCCTCGGCTCATCGCTCTCAACCAGGCGGGCATTGGCATCTGGTGCTGTATGAGGCAGAGGAAGAGGGGTACCCGCAATCAAAGGTAATGCGACAATGGAGTACTGGCGCTGAGCCCACTCGACCTCACGGGGGGGAAAGACCCGTTACATAGCCCTACTGATGACGCTTGATCTGCCAACAACTCTCCTGCCAACTCGGCAACTCAGCGAACCCGTGGCAACGTACATTGCCCCCCAAGATGCGCCAAGAGGCAGAAGCACCTGGTGCCATTTCCATGTCGGAATGAGACGGAAACGCTGTCGAAACAGCAGGGCTCGGACATATCACATGGAGTTGAGAGCCGTCAGCAGTGGGATATCTGGGACAGTGCATCTGCGAATGGGCCATTTTTTCTAGATGTGCAAGTGCGCGGATACAAGCGTGATCTAGCAGATGTACAGAGATGGGGGGTCTGGAAGCGGTGTGTGGTGGTTCGTGATATGTATTGCTCTGTGCGTCGAGCGTTTTTGTTGTTACTGTATGAGTTTTGAATGTTCCTGGTGCTTTCTTTATTCGGCATGCAGAGACCTGTGCATGGCCGTGCGTAGCGTTGTCGTCAGCTTGGGGCTCGTTAGTCGGGAAGAGCAGCAGCTGGGTGTTCTTAGCATCCGTGGCGTGTAAAGTCGCTGTTGATTCCGTTGGCCTGCTGCGCAGCGGGGTCGACGAGCGTGATGGCGGCAGGGTCGGCGGGAGCCAGGGGATTGACAACACCCTCGAAGCCGTGAACGTGCACCTTGACCTCGCGCGCGTCGTTGCGCGCGGCCATGATAGCGTCACGGACGCGGATTTCCACGGCGTGCGAGTCACGCACTGTCATGGCGGCGGGAACGACAATGGTAAGGTCGAGCTGGATCTGGCCTGGGAGTGTGAGCTAGTGGACATGAAACCGAGCTGCTTACCTCCAGACTTGACGCCGCGGACATTGCGGCAGCCAAGGAGGTCCTTGCCGTCGACGAGCTCGTTGACAACGTTCTCGATGGCCTTCTGCGTGCTGCAGTCGATACCGATGTCGAGGAGCTCCATCGTCGCCTGCTTGGTGAGGCTAAGGCCCTGCTGGAGGATAAAGAATGAGACGGCGATGCCTCCGAGGGGGTCGAGCCACGCGTAGCCGCCGACGGACGAGCCGACAATGGAGCCAAGGGCGACAAGGGAGGTAAGGGCATCGGCGCGGTGGCTGGAGTCAGTTTGGGACGATAAAAGTGCAACTCACTGGAGCGCGTTGGCCTTGAGAACAGGCGAGTTTTCCTGCTTGGCGACCTTGTTGGTGAGCTGGTATAGCCACTCCTTGACGAGAACACTGGCGAGGGCGAACCACGCTGCGTGGGGGTTGAGGAGCGCGCCAGCCTCGGCGCCGTGGCCGACATCCAGAGGGTCAACGCCAGCAAGACCGTGGCCGTGGTCGTGGCCGTGGTCGTGGCCATGGTCTCCGACACCATGAGCGTGGAACAACTCGAGCAGAGGCGAGGGCACGGAGCTCGGGAGCCAGTTGTGAAGGCCGGCAAGCATGTGCTCTGCGGGCAGAGACTCGAGGTACGGCAGGAGGACCTGGAGCAGAAGGTGGTACGAGTGGAGGCCGATACCGATAGCGCCACCGACGAGAATGACGCTCACACCGAGGGTTCCAAACGTCTCAAACTTGGTGTAGCCCCACGGGAAGCGGTCGCTGGGCGGCTTCCGAGATATCCGCCATGTCGCAAGTGTCACAAAGTCCTGGGGGTCAGTTGTGTTAAGCTTCTGGTAACTCACGCCAAGGAGGTCAGACAGGCTGTGTCCAGCCTCGGCGAGCAGCGACGCCGAGTTCATAAACAGACCAGCGAGGCCCTTGGAGATAGTGAGCGCAACGTTGCTTCCGAGACCGAGGAGGGTGATCTTGGTGCCGCGATCAAGCTGGCCGGTGGTCAGCGCCTTCATGATCTGATCCGCGCCCTCCGAGTGGTCGTGCGCGTGGGTGTGGAAGATGCCGCCATGGGAGTGGCCGTGGCCATCGTGGGAGTGGTCATGGGCGTGCGCTGCGGCTGTCGGGGCGGGGCTGTGGGCGGGCGAAGGAGCACTCGGCGGGGCTGGGGCCTTGGACGACGGGCTATCGCCATGCGGCTGCCCTGTGGAGTGGAGCCGCATGGCTATCCGCGGGCCGCATGCCGTACGGTGGAGCTGCTTGCGCGCTCCAGACGGTCCAGAGGTGTTCAAGAAGGAGGAACTGGCTGTGGTTGCCGACTGGAAGAAGCGGGCGCGTATCGGGGCCGAGGCCGCGGTGCAAAGCGCAACTGTCGAGACTGACGAGCTCGAGGGGCCGAGCGCCGCGCGCCGCGCGCAGCCCGTGTTGAGGACCTGCCGCAGCATGGTGGTGGGAGGTGGAGTGGGTTGTGGGGGGTTGTGGTTGGAAAACGAGCGAGAGAGGTGGAGATGGTAAAGTGACGGAAAGAAGATTGCGCGCGCACAAGAGGTGGATTGTTGCTCCTGGCCTTTTGCTTCGGCTTCATCGGCCGGGCCGTGCCTGGCCCACACCCTTCCCTTACTGCGCCTCTTGACGCCGAGGTCTCGCCTATGGATAAGCAGCGCCGAGGCCGAGGATACATGCACGCGCGAGGGATTGTGCGGCGACGCATCTGCTTCTACCAGGGTTGCTGTCCCTCCTGCTGAGCTCTGATCCCCGGGGAGAGAAGCGGCAAAACGCACGCGCAGAGGTCGCAGTGACAGCAGCCAACTAAAAACGAGTGGGGGGTGAAAAAAAGATCGCCGAGGTCGGAACTTGTCGGTTCAGTGCAGCGACGCGCCAGTGGCTGCAGCAATCGATCGTTTGATCGCGCGCAGGGCAGTAGTGACAACAACGCGTCCAGGTCCTGACATGATGGTTGTAATGCATACAGTTATATATACACATAATTCTCTTATTCAATCTGCAATGTCTCTAACCGCCGTGCACGCTCGCGCCAGAGAGCGAAACAGTGCGCTGAAGGACCTCGCCAACGGAGGGGAGGGTCGCGGCGCTGCCCCGGCGGGAGCGCTCGCGCGTGAGTGCCTCGGGGTCGCGGGGCCCAGTACGGGACATGGAGCCGCGGTGGGGGCGGCCAGTACGCGTACCGGCGCGAGGCCGCTGCGTAATGTCGACAAGGTGGGTCGGCTCGCCGTGCTCGGCCTCGCCGTGGTCGTGGTCCGAGAGGCCCGACGCCGTGCTGTGGCGGCGCGAGTGCGTGAGGTGCTTGATCTTCTCCCCGATGCCCATATGGTGCTTCTTGTGGGGGTGGTCCTTTGATGACGTCTTCTCGATGGGCGCGTCATCTTCAAAGAAGACGGCATCGTCGTCTGGTGCGGCGAGGCCGACACCGATAGGCGAGCGGGGACGCGCAACCTTCTCGTTGGTCACTGGGGGGGTGTCGGCGTTGTCCAAGTCACAGTCCTCGGCGTGCTTGTTGGCGTGACGGCGGGCAATGCGCGCCTGGGTCGCCTCGCGCCACTTTTCGCCGAAACGCATTGTCAAGACGATACACCCAAAGCCGATCCAGCCCATGACGGCCGCAAAGGTCATGGTCCAGCCGGGGCCAATGGCGTTGATCATCGGAAGGGCGAACGCAGACGCAGCGGCCGAGAAGAGGTAACGCCAGAAGTTGTTCACGGCGATTGCCTCGGCGGAGCGCTTCTGGCTCGAGTCGACGAGGCTGCTGTCAGTTGATGCGATTGAACGTGCAACTCACTAGGTGTTGACGGGTGTGAGAGCCAGCTGCGTGCCGAGACCATTGATAACGAGGACGACCAGAGGGGGCCACATGCCGCCCTTGTCGGCCCACAAGAGCCAGCCATAGACGAGGCACGACGCGGGCGAGATGAGGCCGGCGCCCCAGAGCGCAGCGTGTAAGCGGTCCTCGGGGCGGCGGTATCCACGTTTCTCAATGTACCTGCGGACCGTGCGATCCGCGAGCGCTGCCTGTTAGTTACGGCCTTCAACGTTCAACTTACGACCACCGATACGCGAACCAATGAGGGTTCCGATTCCGCACGACAGGTACATGCAGCCGGCAATGGCGACGTTGTGAATGTTATAGCGTTCCTGGAAGATGACGGATAGAGGAACCATGACGGCGTAGATCTGGAGCATGATGAAGGACGACGCGACAGTGGTGACGACAACGTTGGCGTACTGCATGAGGCCGAGCGATACGAGCGGGTTGAAGACGTAGAGGACAAACTTTTTGTTGCGCGCCTTCTTCGCGATCGCGTGGGGGAGGGGCGGGTGGGAGGTCTCGGGCAGGAAGAGCGCAATGAGAATGACCGCCAGGCCGGACGCGCCGCAGAGAAAGTACTGCGTCGCGCGCCAGGTGATGGACGTGTACTCTGTAAAGACACCAGCGAGCACGGGCGACAGGGCGGGGCCGAGGAGCACTCCAGAGTAGAACCACGCCATGGCGTTTGCGCGCTCCTCAGGGCGGTAGATGTCGCCGACCGTGCCGGCTCCGACTGACAGGACGGCCGAGCAGCCGATTCCTTGCAGAATACGGGTTCCGATAATCTGTCCCACATTATGGGAGTTTGCCACGCCGATGGAGGCGACAGTCTAAGGTGTCAGTCGCCATGACCTAGACTGCACTTACCATAATGGGCATGCTCATCAAGTATGCAGGCTTGCGGCCGTAGAAGCCCGAGAGTGGCGACCACACGAGGGGCGCGACGCCAATGGACACGACAAAGATGGCGACAGTGTAGTTGATCATGGACGGGGACGTGTGCATCTCCTCCGCCATGACCTTGATGGACGGCAGGAACGCGGACGACGCGATGGCTGCATGTCAGCTGATGGTCCGAGTGCAAGTGGCATTCCCATGTTGTTGTTGACCGCCACTACGGCCGGAGAAGGTGATCCGTGACACGGAAATAGATCTGCGAGGAGCCACACACAGGGGGCAGATTTGATCCTCGACGGAGATGGCCGAACGCCACAGCAACAGCGATCACATGAGAAAAGCAACACACTTACGTCCAATAAAGGCGGCATACGACACGATGGCGACGATCATGCTCTTGCGATGGGGCGAGAAGCGCTGGTAAATGTCGCCAACGTACTGGTTCTCGGGGTCGTAGGACGGTGTGGGAGGGGTTGACAGTGTGGGAGGGGGCGAGACGGCGGTGGCCGTGGTGGGTGCCGAGGGATCATCCTCTGACAAAGGGGTAGTGGTGCGCGACTCGCCCAGAGAGAGAGTGCGAATATCAGACGGGGTTGGCGCCGATATTGACGGCGTAGCGGACGCTGAGGCCACAGCGGCTGCTGGACTTGCCGTATCTCGAAGAGCACCAGTGGTAGGCGTCGGGGTCGGAGACGACTCCCGATCAGCCGCACCGGAATCTGACTTGTCCATGGTGCGGGTCTTGTAATCAGCCTCGGAATCTGAGGCCGCTACGGTTGCAGAGCTAGCGAGCGAGGATGCCGACAAGACGGATGGGATCCCTTGGGCGGCAGGCTGTGATGGCAAGGACATGGGATCGGCAGCATACGATGGCGCTGCTGATAAGGTGGAGGCGGAGGCGGAGGTGAAATCGCGGGCGTCGCTGATATAAGTGACGAGATGAGAGTAGAGAACAAGAGGAAAGTGTGAAAGAGACAGCTTGTGATGCAGACGAGTTGCGGACATCCGCGCGTCCACTGTAGTCCCCACGGGTCATCCGTAAGAAAACCCAGCGCAAGGCACGCGACAAGATGTCTGTGGTGTTGACAAGTCGTCGGACTTGCCCGACAGGTGCGTTGCTGTGACCGTGTTTAATTCTGCCGGCCTGCCCCAAAGTCCCTCCGGCCTGTGCCGCCACTGTACTCGGGTCGACCATGCAGCCAGGGTCGAGGGGGCAACGGTCGCTCGGCGCGCAAGGCAATTCCGGTCTTGGGCGTGAAATCCTGAACCTGAACAGGCAATGCCGGCCCCTGCCCAACTCCATTTCTGCGCATCCGCTGCTAATTGTGGCATGGAAGCATGCGTCGGTAGGTGTCACTAGTGCATCATGGTCACTCGGAGCGGGGTCACGAGCACCCTCGGCGCAGTGTGCTCAGGGGAAAGCGCGGGGCGGACTTGCTTTCGTCTGAGAAAAACTGCCAGCGGTGACTCGTCTCGGGTAGTCACCGACACTTCCGTTCGGCATTCGGCGTCTAGAGCGGCGTTAAGCCGCAACCTTGCTCCCTCATTCTCCACCGCGCCCCACCACCACCTGTGTCCGTCCCGGTACGTGCATGCTGCATGCACGCACACAGCCCACATGACAGAGCAGTTCCAGGCCTTCCAACGCAGTCCCAAGTCAGCCGTTCTACCACACTGGGTACTATCTTCTCCCTTACTAGTGGCTGATATCAGCGCAGCCCACGGTCAGCTCCGAGATGGTATTTCAACATTCAACACGGGTTCTTTGATTCATAGCACATTTCTGTTCTGCACATCCTTTCTTTCCTTTCCTTTCTGTCACAAAAGCCACGGATCTGCGCTGCGCTTCAGCCCTCATCGCAAATGGCAAATAAAACGCGCACGGGTGCCAGACAGCGGAGGTATGCGCTAGCCAGGACGGATCTCGCCGTCAACAGACCGTGTCCCACCACGCGCTTATCAATCGCTGCACGTGCGCGGGCGTTCACATGACTAGAGCTTAATCCACCCGTCGCTTCCCTCGCGCCTGCGGGCGGACGAGACCTTGGATGCGTCAATCGTGAGGCGAACGCTCTTAATCTCGTAGCCACGGAACGCGAGCTGAACCTCGGCGTCACCCGCCGTAGTGGACTGGATCTCAAGGTCGCTGACGTGATCCTCGAGGAGGTTGATAATCTCCGCCTTCTTGATGGGAAGGTCAGTGCTGTGTGGTCAGTGTTCACCGTTTCATGCCCGTGCCCGAGTGAGACTTACATCCTGAGCTTGGCCTTTGCGTGGCCGCCGTACTGCTCAAAGAGACGCAGGACCAGGGTCTGCTCCTTGCCAACAGCGTGCACGTCGTCCTCACCACGCTTGATCGTCTCGAGGACCACATTGCGGGCGCCGTGCACCGAGAATGGCGTACACTTGCCGGCCGCGATCGACGCGGCCGCCGAAGCGGCGCCGAGACGGAGGTGCATTGGCGAGTTGAAGGCATAGGCCACCTGGCTGACGTCGCTCTCGGAGAACGTACCCTCGTGAGGGTAGATGGCGAAAGAGAACTGGTGCTTGCCTTCGTCGCACAGATCGTCCGGCATGGTCGGGCCACGAAGAAGCGAGAGACGCATGACGTTGCCCTCAGTCGCGTAACCATATTTGCAGTCGTTGATGATGGAGACACCATAACCGTACTCGGAAAGGTCGGCAAACTTGTGGGCGCAGACCTCAAACTTGGCCGCGTCCCAGGTGGTGTTGCGGTGAGTGGGGCGCTGAAGGGTACCGAACTGGGTGTCATACGTGGCGAGGTCGTTGTGAATGTCGACGGGGAGCTCAAACTTGAGGAACACGTGCTTCTCCCACCAGTCGGCGCGGGTGTCAAAGCGAATCATGCTGCGGGCGTTGGGCTTGAGCGACGCGGCAACAGCGTCGAGTGAAATCTCCATTTCGATGGTGCTCTTGCCGTACTTGAGCGACGCGACAAAGCTGCCGCGGAGAGGTCCGTTCTCCTTGATGTGAACCGAGTCAAACTTGAGGTGCGTCTGCTTCTCCAGGTGGAAGTAGTCGACGTCCCACGCATCCCAATAGTTGGGGTGGTCTTCCATGATGACAAGACCACCAGACTGGCCTTCGGGAATGAGCTCCTTGTTGAGCTTGACGTCGACCAGGCTGGTGATGCGACCACCCTCAATCTTGAGCTTGATAGAGTCGTTGGCGAGCTGGAAGATGTCTGCGCCAATCTTTGTGGCAGAGACGCGGCCCGCATCGGCGTACAGTCCCTTGGGGACAGCGAGCAAGCCCTCGTCATCCGCCTCGAGCAGCAGGTAGCCATCCTTTCCGTCGCGCGAGATCTGGGCGGACTGACCACGGAGGCACGAGTTGGTGGAAAGGGGAACCTTGACAACCTCCTGACGGGCGTAACCGGGGAGGGTGTTGACACCAAAGACAGCAGCCTTGCCCGAAATGGGAGCGTTGGGGGCAAGAGCAACAGTTCCCTTATGCAGCACATCGTACGCCTCGCGGAGCACCTTGCCAATGTTTTTGTGAATCGCGGCGTACCTGGCCTCGGCGTCGTCGTACACCATGTGAATGGAACTACCGGGAAGCACGTCGTGGAACTGACACAGCAGCAGGTCCTCCCAGGCGGTGTCCATTGCCTCCTTGGGGTACTTGTACTTGGGGTCGTGAAGACTAGCCATGGTGGTGGCGTACTCGGCCTCGCGCAGAAGAATCTCAATCTTGCGGTTGTGACGCTTGATAGATCCGTGCGACGTGTACGTCGCGCGGTGGATTTCGAGGTAGAGCTCTCCTCGCCAAATGGGGAGCTGGCGACCGTTGTCGGTCTCTTCGCGGACGGCATCGTAGAAGTCCTCAAAGTTGCCACCCGACTTGACGAGGGGGATCTGGCCGCCGGCGTCCTTGTGCTTTCCGAGAGCGCGAATACGGCGGAGCTTCTCGAGCATGGGAGGGGTAGGGCCACCACCACCGTCGCCGTTACCAAAGAGCAGCAGGGCCTGGTTGGTGACCTCGAGGTTCTTGTGGTTGGTCATGGCGCGGCGAATGTCGTCCACGTTGCACTGCGAGTTGTAGGTGTTGACTGGAGTCATGTGAGCGAGCACCTGCGAGCCGTCGATACCGACCCAGTTGAAGGTCGAGTGCGGGAAGGTGTTGTACGCGTTCCACGAAAGCTTCTGCGTGAAAAAGTTGGGCGCTCCGGCGAGACGGGAGATCTGGGGCAGCTGCGACGAGTAGCCAAAAGTGTCCGGGAGCACAAAGGTGCGCGAACGCTTGCCAAAGCGGCTCTCGTAGTAGCGCTGGCCGTAGAGGAACTGGCGAACGAGGGCCTCACCCGAGGGCATGTTGGTGTCCATCTCGACCCAGGTGCAGCCCAGGGGCTGGAACTGGCCGGTGGTGACCTTTGCGCAGATGCGTTCAAAGAGCTCGGGATAGAGCTGCTCAGTCCACTTAAACTGCTGAGCCTGGGTGGCACTGAAACGGTGCTCGGGGTAGCGCTCCATGAGGTCGAGCTGGGTTGACCACGAACGGGCCGACTTTTGCTGAGTGACCGAGAACGGCCAGAGCCAGGCGGTGTCAATGTGGCAGTGGCCGATAGCCCACAGAGTGCCTTGCTGCTTGCTAGCATTCTTGGACTCGTGTTCAGTCTCCTTTTCCCAGTCCTTTCCGAGGACCATCTCGGCACATTCGCGGACATCATCGACAGACGACAGGTCGCCTTCACGGAAGACGTTCATCATCTCGTTGGCGGTCCACTTGGCGCGGTTGTGGATGGTCGAGTCACCAGGCAGTTGCTGGAAGACCTGCTTGAGACAGTCGTGGTCCCACATGGCGCGCCTGGTGTTAGGCTAAACCCTAAATCATGCTTCCTCACCATGCATCCTGGTTGGGAGCGACGAGGTCGCAGCTGTTCAGGCGGTAGTAGCGGTTCGGCTGGTGGTGAGCGAGCAGCTAGAAGGAACACCTACGTCGGGCGCGTTCTCGCCGTTCTGACCAAACATGGCATTGCATGATGCCTCGATGTAGTAGTGGCCAACGCCGGCCTTGCGGTGCTCGTCGGGGATGATAAACTCGACACGGCGGTCTCCGCTGAAGCCACCCGTGAGACCGTGGTAGATGTTGCCCTTGGTGTCGTAGACCATGGCCTCGCCCGAGCAGTCAAACTCGAGCTGGACACGCTCATACTTTGCCCAATCCTTGGGAATGTGGAGAGTGACCTTGAACCAGTGGTTGGTCTGAGGTTAGCGCGAGCTGTTACCGCGACGTACCCAGCTGGGGCCAAACTCCTGGCCCTTCTTGGCGGGCTTGTAGACCTGGCGCTTGGCCTCTTCAAAGGTCGGCTTGGTGAGCTTTGGGGCGGACCAGACCTCTATGTTGACGTGCTTGTCGTCGTCGAGGCGGTGGGCAATGAGGAGAGCGGAGAGGTTGACAGAGGCGAAGTGGCCACCCTGGATGTTAGTGAGTGGTTCGAGGACAACGGCTCACGGTGAACTGGTCGAGACGGCCGGCCAGCGAGCTCAGGTGCTTGTAACCTGGATATCAGTGGGGTGGTCGGGGTGGATGTGAGACGCCGGACTCACGGGCTTCATTGTTGAGCTGTGGGTATTCATCGTTTGGCTTGACAGGGTTCCTGTGCTTGTCACGGTAGTGTGAGCCCATGGTGGATGGGCTGATGGTGGTTGTGATGGTGGTTGTGATGGGATGGAGAGTAAAAGCAAGAGGGTGAGAGTAGCCAAGAGAGCGATGGATGCGATGCAATGGACGTGTCTCAGCCCAGTCCAGCAGCAGCAGCAGCAGCTACAACACACTTCGAGTGGTGGCAATGACGCGCGTCATCGCCGATCCCTCCCCGACCCCCCAAGTCTAGCAATTGGCAAAATCCGGGGTAGAAATAGGAAATGCGGGGTAAATCACCGTCTCCATCCATCCATCCGTCGTCGTCGTTTTTCAGCCTCCATCTCACTCTGTCTCACAGCAATGCCATCATGCCAAAGCATGCCCTCTCGTTCAAGCACTTTCTCGGCACACGCAACCCGCAGTGCGCAGACCACAAAGAGCGCAGCGTAAACGAGCTCCTGACAAACTCGCGGCAGTCGACGGCGCTCAGAGTCCCGGGCACGACGAGCACTAGCATACCCGCCGCCCTCCCGCCCGCCGCTGTCGCCACAGCGGCGCCAAGTAGTTCACGGCCGATATGGGAAGACGGAGCGGCTGAGGACTATGTACATCCGTGAGTACGCTCCTGGGGTGCGATGCAAGTCTCGATCTACCCCAATGGTTGCGCGACCGCCGCTGACCTCAGTGCCGAGCTCCTCCGCCGAGAGCGCGAAGCACACCGGCGCGCCGTCCGCTCGGTCGCCGGCCCGGCCCCTCCGCGGTCCTGGCGCGCAGCTGTACCAAAGCCTGAGATGGAAAAGGACGTGTCAACTTGGCGCGGCACGGACGCGGCCTTTGTCGTGTCCGAGCTGCAAGTCGCCTCCGCCTTCCTGCGCGGCGACACCAGCCCGGACCCCGCCCCGCCCCAGCGTGGGCCGCCGAGCCTGGTGACCTGCTGCATCGGTGTCGTTCTCGGCACAATAGCGGGCAAAGGCGGGGGCGCATTTCAGGACGAGTACGGCGCGGCGGAGATGGCGGACGCGATGCTGCTTGCGGCGCGACAGCTGGATATAGGCCTCCGCCGCGCGTTGCTGGACGACTCAGCACTGCGGCCCGCGGGCGATGTGCTCAGGTTATCAGATACGGCCCTCCACATCCTTCTCGAGCACGAGAGCACACAGCATCTCGCTACAGACGATGCAGCGGAAGTTGAACTTGTATCGTCGGACGACGAGGAGGAAGATTGGGACGACGATCCCCCGCCGACACTCGCACACCTCTCGCTCGCGACGCACCCTGCGCCCCTGCGGATACTGCAGGAAACACCGCGCCTTTTGGCGCTGTCCCTCACTACGCTCGATCTCGCATTCACCACGCTGCCGCCGCTGGACCGCGTCGTCAACGCTCTCCCACCTGCCCTGCGGGCGCTCGGCCTGGCCGCGGTAAGGAGTTCCGGCAGCTATGCGTCATGGAGCAGGGATATGGGTGTGCTGGGGCGGAAGATGACGGTGTTGAATGTGAGTGTTTCGTGTTCCTCTGGCTGTGCGATGACGCTCGCTCGCTGGGTGAGCCGCCGGGAACTACGGGCATGCGCCACGGAAACTGACGCCAGACACTCGACCTCTCCCACTCCCCGATCCTGATCGAGCCGATTCTGTACGCCCTCTTCGGTACCCCCGAAACAAAGGGCAAGCATCTGCCCTCACTACGCCGCCTCGGCATGCGGGGTAACATCATATCTGGCGACGAGGACACGAACGGGAACGGCGTTCTGCTGTCAGTGGCCAAGGAGGCGGTCAACCGCGGCCGGGCACGCTGGGTCGACATTATCGCATAGACTTGAACAGTTATAGTATGTATTGCATTGCATTGTAGATGTATTCACTCGGAGCTCGGGGTGGGGTCGAAGGGGGGGGTCGATCAAACCAGCGTAGAGAGTTAGAGAGGAGGACAGGAGGAATCCTCAGTAAACTGGGACGTACTGTTCGGACTGAGCAGAAACATTTGGCAGCAGATCTCTGTGTGCTCGACAATCCGGCTTGATAGTGACATACGTGGCACGAGCATGAAGATCGATGGGGACACAGAGGTGACGCTTCCACAAACAGCAGCGACAAGTGCCCCAACGACAGCCGTCGCTATCCCTTTCTATCCATTTCCCATCCTCCCCCCTTCAGAAACCACTGCTCTCCCGCCCGTCCTTCAGCAGAATCCATCGCTTCCAGTTGTCTGCCTATCTCTGCTCTTTTCCGCCACTTCTCTCAACTCTCGTACAATGGTCTCGACTCTCGGCTCCATGCCCATCACCTCGCTGGAGGGCCTCACCACGGCCGCCTCGGCGATTGACAACTTTTTCAACCTCGACGATAGCGAGTTCCATATCGTCTCATCCGACGGCGTCCTGTTTTGCGTTCCCGAATGGGTTCTCGGTCCTGGGTAGGTTTGGATAGGGGATACCTGTACTCTGTCGTATACCACGCCATTTGCTGACTTCAGCGTGTTTCGCGACATGGTGGCCGTCGCCACGGAGCCCACCGAGATCGTCCTCGCCGACACCGACTTTGCAAACGCAGCGACTCTCAAGTTTTACTCCTTCTGCTGCATGGAGACACATCGAGCCTTCTTCACCAGGCCTGCCCAGTCGCTGCGCTTGCCAAGCTCATGAAGTTTATGGATAAATACGGACAGGGTGCTCCTCTTCGAGTCCAGCTCCTTGCCATTATCCAGGTTCATCGTACCTTCGGATTCGGATGCTGCACTGCCGTCGACCTCTTCGTCATCACTGCACAGCTCAACCTCAGCAAGCTTATGGGCCAGGCAGCCAGGGATATTATCAATAATGGTGAACTCACCCTCACCGGATGGCAGTCGGTTGGCTGCCCCCACGAGGCCTTTGCAGAATCCTCAACTTGAGCCTCAAGAGTCATGGACGCTCCCTTACGTAACGCGACGCTCTCAAGGCGTTCGAGTAAGCTGTCCCCTGCCTTGTTTCCGGCGACTGCAAGTTCTGCTACAATACCGACCTGTGTAGAGATGAATGGCTGTGGCAAAAGTGCAAGGTGTTGAGAACACTGGACAGAAGAGCAAGAAGGTACGATTGCCGAGCTGCAGTTGTGAATGTTGAGAGGGCAAAAGCCGCCACCTCGCTCCATGACGGGCAACAGAGCATGAAATACATGCTCTACGCAGCGAACAAGGCAAACTGCGCACAGCACACTGACCACAAGGCACATGCGCCAACTGCGGCCTCGTGAGCTTCCGGACGCCCCTGCTACTTCTCAGATGACGGATACATGCGTGGGAAGGGAAAATATCTGGCTGAAGACCAATAAAGCATCCGTCGCTGTGCGGCGCGATCGCGAAGCAGACAGACATACACGACTGCACCGCCAGCTGCTTGTCACGCCCAGAAGCCAGCACTGGCCTCAGTCTGCGATCCCGGTGGGCGCTGAACATGGAGTGTCCTCTCGAGCTGTCCGACAACCTTATTCTAGCCTGGAATGGCGAGATCAACATGGGCTGCCGCAACGAGCCCACCGGCCACGACAGTGCCATGTTCAAACGGGTCTGCCCCGGTGCAGCGCTGGTGAGTGCAATTGCCGGGCGGACAGCTGCTATTCCGCTTGCCCTATCAACCTTGTCGCAATCTCTGACCCTCTGCAGGCCGTAGGGGAGGCAAAGTCTTGCAGCCCCGGTGCCGGCGGCATCAACATTACGCTGTGCCCCGACAATTGCACCCGGCAACTTGAGAAAAGAGGAAAGAAGCGAACGGGAAACAAAGGACTGCGGCGAATGTGGATACGGACCTGCATGACTTGCGCAGGTGCGAAGGGAGGTCTTGGCAGGCGGTGGCAGATGTAGTTGTGGTGGTAGGGCTGTCGGCGATCATCGCGGGGTATGGGCGTGCCTCTTGCTATGCCGTCATGACATGCCGACGAAGCCGTGTCGGAGGAAGTGGAGAAACCTGCCTGGGATCCAAATCACCTACGCTGTCCGGAGCCGTGCGCCGAGTGTGGGTGTTTGACAAGTCGCCGTTGTGGTGCCCCCGCTGGCCCCGCTCGGCGGCAGACGTACTCCTCTGGCACCCACACAGCCGTTCCTTGTCGAGGTCCTGCTCGATGGCAGTCAGGACCGGTCAGACGACGCAGGCTCAGAGAGGTGGTGCAGCAGCCATTCAGTGCACAGTGATATGACATTGCTATTGTTCTCGGGCGTGCGTCCTCGGAGCTTGTCGTTACGGCACTACCGATGTTGGACCACTACCGACATGCGCTTAGTCTGTATCCTCCTCGAGTATTGTAATAACTATTCAGGTCAGGCTGTTACGACTGAACGGCACCAGTATGTGTTACAAACAACGGGATAACGCCCGATCCCAACGCCACTGTTTCGCCTACTTTGGTTCCCTGTTCCACGCGTTTGCTGCCAAGGCCGCAAGTCCCGGAAATATAACAGATGGGGCAATGTGAGCAAAGGACGGCGACAGACTAGCGGCGGGCGGCTCCTGAGAGCGGTACCGAGCGATGACGACGGACAAAGGGGTGGGGTGGTGATGTGGGTGGGCGGTGGGGGTGGGTGGCACTTGTCTCCACTGCATCCCTGAGTGGAAGGAAGCCCTTTGAGACTCGTCTCCTGCTGTGCATCGGTGTGCATGTCCTTTCTGCTGCTCATTTCGTTTCTCACAGCGAGTGATAGCCATCTCCGATATGTGCACATGTCCATGGTCCGACAGCGCCGTGCCGATGTCCCAAAGCATTCCTCCCAGAGCTTATCGCAGAAGGCTGGCGAAGGAATATGTGGTGTAGCTCTGCCTCCCTGGTTGTGGCTTACTGTATACGAAGAGGCTCCAACAGAGGAGCGGACAAGGCACCTGGCAGAGTCAGCGGCCCGCCACTGGTGGTTCATGCCGTGAACCTAAATCAGGACAATGCCCAGAGCCTGTTTTGTGTATTTACAACCTGGCGGCCCACCCTGGAGCCCATTCAAGCGACAGTGTAATAGACTTTGGCAGTCTCAAGACGCGGTGACGACAGCCCAAAAGAGTAAGAGCCACAGAGGAGAGGAGCAGCGATCAGATCGGCCGCAGGCAGCCGACACCTAAAAGCAACAGCTGATACCCACTTTTCCATCGTCTCTCCTCTTCGCTCCACCATCGTCCATACTCTCTACACTCGCTATGTGGTCCGCGCTCTCCCTCCTCCTCGCCCCCCTCGCCGGCGCCCAGATCGTCGCGACCGGTCCCAACGGCCCCACCAACCCCAACGCTCCCTACTGGGCCAACCCCGGCTCGACCGTCGACCAGCACTCGCTCTCGCGCCTCATCACCATCAACTCGATCGACGACTGGTGCATGTACGCCCCCATCGACCCCGGATCTGGTAGCACCATCGGTAACCACGAGCACGACCTCGTCGCCTGGTGCACCAAGCCCCGCAACAACGCCCGGTAGGTCAAGTCTACTCGCCGCAAGGACCCGCACTGACCCCCAGCATCATCCCCGACGGCACCGTCCACTCTGCCAAGGTCCGTTCCCAGCTGCCGTCTTAGTGCCAGGTCCATCATGCTAACGGCCTAGTTTATCAAGACGCCGACGTACGTTCAGATTGCCGGCTGGTGGGACGGTAACCGCCTCAACATTCCCATTGGCGACAACGGTGGAGAGCTCGACCCCCACGGCGCGACCGGCGAGGGCAACCCCGTCGGCGGCAACGTCACTACCAAGGCTGCCACCGGCAACGATGTGTTCTATGAGGGTAAGTTGGAGCGCCAGAAACGTCTAGGCCGATTAGCGATGAGGTATTTGAGCACTCGTGGTCTGAGGAGCCATCAGTGGAGCGGGGAGATGCCGTCTCATACATTCCACTGTGACGAGGAACTGACACACCAGAATGGATGATGTTTGTCTCGTACGACCAGTTCTGCGCCCGCATCTGCACCGCCGAGGTCGGCGGCGAGACGGTCCGCAAGCAGTGCGACCACATCTACGACCTCATGGGCTGCGACTGGGTCATGGCGCTCGGCGACGACTACTACAGCATGTCCGGCTTCGAGTCGTGCGACGGTGACGTCGCCGCCGCTCCTGGTGTCTACGGCGCCTCGACCTGGTACCAGGGCGTCAACCCTACCCCCCAGGCGCCCGCCTTCATCCCCAAGACGTCCAACTGCGTCAAGGTCGCGTCGATCAAGAGTGAGTCTGCTGAGAGTGACACGGCAACTGACAGGCAGACGGCATCAACACCAACGACTACAAGGTCGTCTACCCCCAGTGCACCGCCGTCTAAAGGCCTGCACAGACCCTCACGGCCCGCGCGAGCATCCTCCGTCCGCTCGCGCTCATCTCTCGACACAAACACACCACCCCACAGGACATTCTCACATGACACTGAGCTCCCCACATCGGACATTCGCGCAACTCGGCAGAAGAAAGGCATCACTAGTATCATGTAGGCAGCAGCAACAACGAAGCAACGTCGTCTAATTCAGTAGCTCCCGTAGAGGCTCTCTCGCCAGTCTAATGCAGTAGTACCTGATCATGACCACCAGGATACACAGGCTGGGGCGGGAGGCGGGCCGCCGCAGTGGGCACCAGCCGAGGTCGTGGCGGGCCGCTGTGGATCATGGTGGATCACGTGTGGAATGGAGTGAACCGTCGTCCTTCGCCCCGCACGGGTCCTCCGCGCGGCTGGACTAGTCTCGCTCGACATTGAGGACCAGGCACTGTTGGCCGATGCCGCAGCGACCTCGTATCGTGGCTCAGTAGTGGCACGGTGAATGTCCACGTTGAGCCCAATCGTGCTCTTGGGAGCGTCTGCCTCGTAACGCAGCCACCGGACGTCCCTCCGACACGACGCACAGTGCCTGGCGCGGCGCAGTACCTGGCCTCGGTGAACCCGTGTGGCGCGGAAGATCTCACTGTCCACATGTTCCATAGCGGCCCGCCACGGCTGTGCCCCATGCGGCCGCCCGTCTCTCGCCGAGCCTGCGGGTCCCGTCGATTCTTAGAGGTCTCAGAGAATCATGTTATCTCTCGGTACTAATGCATACAATGGGTTCTAAGGTGCCCGGCCACAGCGCGTGTCGCCAACAATCGCTTAGTCGTCGCCGGAAGGTGCCCGGTCACAGCGCGTGTCACCAACACTCGCTTAGTCGTCGCCGACGAAGAAGTAGTTGCCCGACGATTTCTGCTCCTGGTCCTTGATCGAGTTGAGCTTGTTGATACGCGGGCGGAAGTTGGTGGGGTCACTGGGGGTCAGCGTGATTCTACAACACATGTCTGGCCAGTCGTCCCCACACTTACCGACGGAAAGTAATGTTCAAATTTTTGAGGAACTTGTTGAATCCTGTGAGAAGGCCCTCGGGAACGCGAGCCCATGCCTCGACAGCGGGGGTACCGTCGAAGACAATGACACGGTCGGCGAGGTAGGTGGCCATGATAAAGTCGTGCTCGACGACCTTGGAGGTGTCAGTTTTGCCTCTTTTTGTTGGTCAGACGACACTCACAAAGGCGCTGCGCTTGGCAGTCATGATGTACTTCTTTATCACCTTGCTTGCCAAGATACGCTGCTCCGAGTCGAGGTAGGCAGAGGGCTCGTCGATGAGGAGGACGTCGGCGGGGACACCGAGGACGAGGGTGATGGCGACACGCTGGAGCTCTCCACCCGAGAGGGTCTGGACGTCCTGGTCCATGAGGGGCTCGAGGTTCATGGGCTTGAGGACATCGGCGTTGAACTGGGGGTGCATGAACATGGCCTTGATACGCTTGAGGAGCAGCATGCGGACAGTGCCGGGGAACTTGGGCGAGACTGCGAGTTAGATGGATCCGTGCAGTTGCTACTCACTAGTCTGGGGCTTCATCGAGACACGGAGCGAGATGGTGTCCTCCTTGTTGTCGGGCTGGAGCTTGCCGCCGAGAAGCTGGACGAGGGTGGTCTTACCCATACCGTTCTCACCAAGCATGACAATAATCTCCGAGTCGGAGAAGGTGCCGGCCTCGACGTGGAGCTTGAAGCTGCCACGGGTGAGGGTCATGTTGGGGTAGGTGTACGACTGGGTCTTGGGCGAGATGAACTCGTCGGCAGTCTCGGCAATCTTGAAAGTGAGAGACTCGTCACGGAAACGGAGGTTCTCGGTGGGGATCATGCCGTCGAGGAAGATGTTGATACCCTCGCGGACCGAGTAGGGGAGAGTGACGACACCGTAGACACCGGGGACACCGTAGAAGACACAGATAAAGTCCGAAAGGTAGTCGAGGGTCGAAAGGTCGTGCTCGACAACGACAACGTAGTTGGTGTTGAGAACGAGGCCACGGATGACACGGGCAGCGGCGAGACGCTGACGAATGTCGAGGTACGACGAGGGCTCGTCGAACATGTAGATGTCGGCCTTGCGGACGGCGGCAATGGCAATGGCGAAACGCTGGAGCTCACCACCGGAGAGGTGGCCGACCTCACGTTCCTGGAGCTTGGAAAGCTCAAGCTCCTCCTCGAGCTCCTTGCGGTTGTCCAGCTCGGTCTGGCGGTCAAACATCTTGCCGACGGTCATGTTGGGGACCTTGATCGAACGGGGAATCTGGTCGACATACTGGGGCTTGGTGACGGCCTTGATGTCGTCCTCGAGCACCTTTGTGAAAAAGTTCTGGAGGTCCGAACCACGGAAGTACTTGATAATGTCGGTCCACTCGGGAGGGTTGTCAAACTTGCCGAGGTTGGGCTTGAGCTTGCCCGAGAGGACCTTGAGGGCGGTCGACTTTCCGATACCGTTGGTACCGACGAGACCGAGGACCTGGCCGGGACGGGGGGTGGGGAGACGGTGGAGCTTGAAGGCGTTGGCGGCGTAACGGTGGGTGACGTGCGACTCGAGGTTGGTGGGGAGGTTGAGAATGTTGATGGCCTCAAAGGGGCACTTCTTGACACAGATACCACAACCAATGCAGAGCTCCTCCGAGAGGAACGCCTTCTTGTCGGTGGGGGTAACCTCGATACAGAGCTTGCCCATCTTCACGACGGGACAGGAGCGCTTGCATTCCTGGCGACTGCGGGTTAGTGCCGCGGTAACGAGTGCGGTCAGTAGATACACACCACTTCTTGGGCTTGCACTGGGAATGTTAGCAAAGGTCGAGATGTCGCCACCGGGGCAACAACAACATACCTTGTCGTCCGAGACGATGGCAACACGGGTAAGCTTGTCGGCTCCCATTGTGGATGAAGATGTGGATGTAGGGGGGAGAGGGGATGAAGGTTGCTGTGGGGACCCGGGCGCGATGCTTCTGCTGTCGACGGCGGAGATGGGTCAAGCGAGGGCAAGAGTGCCTTTTGATATGAGTAGCCTGGGGAGGGAGGCGAGATGGACGGTGTAAGAGGTGTGCTCGACGGTGTCCACCATTGTCTCATTGTTCGACACGCTGCACGAGAGAAATGATCCGCGCGGAACTAGTTTTGCTGAAATTTGGAGGTAGGCGTGGGAGCGGACTGTTTTAGGCATGCTGAGGTTTTGGGTAATACACAAGCCGGGTGCCTATTCTTTGCAGCGGGCTGCCCAATCTTGGCACGGCGAATTCAACGCAAAAAAGTGTTACGTAACCGGACTCGGAGCCAGTGGTGCCTGGGTCGGCGTCCACGGCCCGACGATCAAAACGAGCTGTATTCAAGGTGTGTATGATTGCCAAATGCTACTGCCAGATTCCCGTCTTCTATCGTGGCGAACGGGAATCTTGTTCATAACATCATCCTCCTGCACGTTGTCAACGTTGTCGTCTCTCTGCTCACAGCCGCATGCACCACACTATAAAAGCCAAGCTGCCGCTCACTCTTGTTCCAGCCACAAACCCCTCTCGTACCACTCCTAGAGCTGCGAGCAGCCCCGACCGCCGCCACCTAGCCTATCCTATCTGCCGCTGAAATTTCAGAGCCAGGATCCACCAGCTTATTTGTTTACATATCTCCCTCGCTTTCCATCTCTCCCCAACTCTCCACACCATCCATCAAACCCCCCTACAATGTCGGTCTCCCCCGTCCAGCGCAAGGTAGGCCTGCATTCATGCTCTCATCTCACACCCAGCGCATCCTCGTGACCGGTGGTCTCGGCTACATTGGCTCCCACGTCGTCCTCTGCCTCCTCCTCTCGGGCCGTTATCTCCCCGTCGTCATTGACAACTGTCACAACGCCTTCCCCGAGGCCGTCAAGCGCTGCAACGAGATTGCCAACGATGAGATGGGGTGAGTGGCCCAGTGCTGCAGCTTTGCCACAACTTTGGAGCTAACCACGCAGCCCCACCGCGCCCCAGGCCGAGTTCTACCAGGCCGACCTCCGCAAGCCCGAGGAGATTGACGCCGTCTTTAGCAAGTTTACTGGCGACGAGGCCATCTGGGGTGTTGTCCATCTCGCCGCCCTCAAGGCTGTCGGCGAGTCGGGCGAGCAGCCCCTCTCGTACTACCGCGTGAACATTGGCGGTACAATTTCGCTCCTCGAGGTGGGTGTCTGTGCAGAATCTTGAAACATCTTGAACTTTTTTTCATCCGATATCACCCCGAGCCACCGTGAACAATGGCAACTGATACACCCAGGTCATGGCCAAGCACAACTGCGACAACTTTGTCTTCTCATCGTCGGCCACTGTTTACGGCACCCCCGAGGTCATCCCCATCCCCGAGACCTCGCCCCTCCAGCCCGAGTCGGCCTACGGCCGCACCAAAGCCATGGTCGAGCAGCTCCTCATGGACATTTGCCGCTCCGGCACCCACGAGCGTGCCGCTCCCCTCAAGGCCGTCTCGGTCCGCTACTTCAAGTGAGTTGTGACAAGAGGGTTTTTGCTAACCGCCAGCCCCGCTGGCGCCCACCCCTCTGGCAAGCTTGGCGAGGAGCCCCGCGGCAAGCCCGGAAACCTTCTTCCCCTGCTCGCGCAGATGGCCATCGGCCGTGAAAAGTCGGAGCTCAAGGTCTTTGGCAACGACTACCCCGGCTCGCCCGACGGCACCTGCGTGCGCGACTACCTCCACATCATGGACCTCGCCGGCGGCCACGTCCTCGCGCTCGACGCCATGACCGTCCCCGAGGACCAGGAGAACATCTTCTCCAAGTGCCACCCCGTCAAGGACGGCAAGTACCGCGCCTTTAACCTTGGCCGCGGCCGCGGCCAGTCGGTCCTCACCATGATCGAGGCCATGCGCAAGGCCACTGGCTTTGACTACAAGTACGAGATTGTGGGCCGCAGGTGAGTACCGCGTTACCCGGTCGGGACCGGCATCTTGATCGCGATTCCCGAGGTCCTGTGTTCCTCGAATGGAAGCCGAACACGGAAATACAGCGCAACTCTCGAGTGACAGTCACTGACACGCACAGGATCGGCGACGTCCCTGACCTCACTGCCAACCCCGCACTGGCTGAGAAGGAGCTCGGCTTCGTTGCCACGCGCGACCTCCCCGAGATGTGCCGCGACCTCTGGAACTTCCAGACCAAGAACCCCCAGGGCTACGAGCCCTCCGCCTAGAGGTGTAGCCGGGATTAGATCTATTGTGTAGGTGTAGGTGTAGGTGTGCAGCTGGTGAGCGTAGACTTGTTGCTCGCGGGCTCGGTAGGACATTATGCCATTAATTATTGTTAGTCTGTCGGGCTCGGGCTCGGGCTGTCGGGCTTTCGGTCTGTCGGGTGTGTCGGGTGTTGCAGCCTGCGACTGGGAGTGGACTGGGTGGGCGCCAGTTTGAGACTGAGGGGGACTGGGACATGGAACAAGCGGCGGGGTCTCTGAGCCTGAGCCTGCTCTAGTGCCAGCGAGCCTGAGTCAGAGCTGGAGCTGGAGCGCCGAGCGCCGAGCAGTGCGAGACACCGCGTGGAAACCATGCTGACTTGAAGCCCTCTACGTGCTCTTCAGCTCTGCGCTTGCTCTCCACATCAACGTGTTTAGGGCGACATTGTCGACTAACACACGTCTTACCGCGCAACTTTGTGCAAGCAGCCAGACGCGTCGTGTGCTGAACGAATCCCATCTCCCCCAGCGCATCCAGTCGAGGTGGCAGCAGTAACGAATCCATAGTGTAGTGTGTACAAGATGTAGCTTCTCATAGGTGACTCGGAGTCATAGGCTTACACCTCATCCCAGTTGTTTTAATCGAGTAGCCGAGCCTTACGGATCTCCTTCTACGTGTCTTGTCTGGCCACTGCTTGCGGTAGCAGCTCAGCACCTCCGAAGAGGGCGAGCTCAACGCTAGAGAGGAATTTGAGTCACGAGTGTTTGTAGAGATCAACAAGAGTGCTCCCACCCCCCTTCTTTTATACCATATCTCAGCCATTGCTGGTGCGAAAACGGGGGCGAGCGTACTACTGGCGAAATGTATTATTTTCAGACTTTTTTTTTCATCATTTATCCAATCCCATCCCAGCCAGGACAGTCCGCCTCTCTCCGTCGAGCCCTGGTCTCAGCAAAAGTCGGACTGGCTGGCTGCCTCTCTGCTCGCTCACCACCACAGTCGTCTCCGTCACCACCCCCGGCGTCGACAACAACATTACCCCCCAAAAACAAAGCTAGTACACACACCACACTGTACCGGCCCTCTCAGACGCGGCTGGCGACTCGTTAGAAGCAGCCCCCTCCCCCCGACACTCCTTCCTCCCCTCCCCTCCTCTCCCCTCCCCCCCCCGACCCATTCTTCTCGATGGCCGCCTCGTTCCCCCAGCTCCTCAAGCGCTCGGCGTTCGCCGCCCACGACTCGCTCATTACCCGTGTCTACGCTGCTACTCCGCAGTCGATCTCGGCCGGAGACTGGGGCCTCAAGGGCAGCGTGCACCGCGCCAAGGGCTCCAAGTTCATCAAGGTGGCGGAGCTCGACAGCCCGATGGGTATCGGAGCTACTTGGACCTCGGCCGAGGGTGAGGCCCGCTTCATGGCCATGTGGGGTGACGGCTCGGTTCCTTGGGACACAACAACCAAGAGGCAGCCGCGCGCGTCGATCAAGGACGGCTACGCGTTCGCCGAGGAGCTCCCCGAGCCGCCGGCTTCGTCGCAGATGCTCCCCAACGTCGAGTCCATGACCAAGGCCGAGTTCCAGCGCTACCTTGCCTACGTTCGCGAGAACCGCGAGCAGCTCCGTGCCACCATGCACGCCGAGGGCGGCCGTGCCCACGGCTCCATCCCCGAGGAGTCGACCCTCACCCACGCCGCGACCCGCGGTGCTACCCGGGAAGCCGACTCTGCCGACTTCCAGGCCCAGCTCCTTTCGCACGAGATCACCAAGGAGGGCTCCACTCGCCTCCAGGCCCGCCCCCACCGTGTCCACGGTCTCTCGTACTCTGCCCCTCCCTCGGGCGGCTCCAAGCTCGACAGCTCGCGTGCCCACAAGGGTCGCGTCCTCGACAAGGGCCGCTCGTCCGGTGGTGTCTTCCGCGACGGCCAGAACGCCAAGTGGGTTGTTGGTCTTGGTGGCCTTACCGCCAACGCCGCCTCGGGCACCAACCGTATCGCCGACAAGGCCTCGCTCTCGCAGTTCGACTACAAGCGCGCCCGCCCCCAGGCCGGTATCGCCCACTTTGCCGTCAACGAGGCCACCGTTCGCTCCCCGCCCCGCGTCGTCGGCCTCAACGCTGACACTGAGGGTGGCGAGCGCTGGCTTGACTACAAGATCTCGTCCGCCTCGCGCCCCGCCCCCCTCAAGTCGTTCACCTTTGACATCAGCGTCGAGGAGGCCCCCGCCCCCAGCAGCAGGGCCGAGCTCGGCACCCCCGAGTGGGTCGGCCGCGAGCGCTCCCGTGGCGGTGCTACTGCCATGGAGACTGACCTTGGCGTCCTTGGCTCGCGCCGTTCCAGCCGCGCCCGCGGTGCTGGCGCCGCTGCCGCTTCGCGCATGAGCCACAAGGTTGCCTCTGAGAACATTGACAACCTCCTCGCCAAGCTCCAGAACCTCAAGAAGTAGTAGACCGTATGCATCATCTCTCATAGGACGGGGGTGGATTGGGGTGCCGCAGAGACGGAGCAGAGGTCTCACAGCTCACAGCTGGGCTGCTCGAAAACAGAAGATCTGAACATGACTTTGTTGGTGGAGGCCGCTGAGCGGGAGCAAATATTTCCGCCAGACCGAGATCCCAGCTCATGCAAGAGAGCTGTTTGTTTTGGTTTCTCGCTTCAATCCACCCACGACCACACCTACAGAAATGCCCCCCACACGGCCCGCCGCAGCGCCGTCGCGCGTCGCGACCTTTTTCTCCGACGACGAGGGCCATTCATCCGGCGGCGAGCAGGTGCCGCTCGCGTCCTCCGCCAAGCTCAAGGCGAAGCGCAAGAGCGACGATGGCGCTTCCGCTGCCGACGGCAAGAAGATGAAGAAGAAGCAGAAGAAGGACAAGGGAAAGAAGAGCGGCAAGACCGAGGGAGGAAAGAGCGAGTCGGACGAGGCGGCCGACGCGCGCCGCGCCAAGGTCGCCGCCGAGCTCCTCATCCAGCGCTACGAGCTCCCGTTCTACCAGAGTGAGTACGGCGTGGCCAAGGCCTTGGGCGCAACTGACGACAGGCCGAAGGGACATTCTGGCGCAGATCATGGCAAACGACACGGTGGTGGTGCGTACTCTGCGCAGCTAACCGGCCTCCGGTTGAGCTGCCGCTGGTCGACGCTTCTGACTCCAGATCATGGGCGAGACGGGATGCGGCAAGTCGACGCAGCTTGGCCAGCTGCTCCGCCGGCACGCGCTCGCGACGGAGCACTATGGTGCCCGTGGACCCAGCGTCGCCATCACACAGCCCCGCCGTCTGCCGTGTATCTCGCTTGCGACCCGCGTTGCTGCCGAGATGGGCGTCGCTGTCGGCGGCGAGGTCGGTTACGCTGTCCGTTTCGAGGACGCCTGCTCGCGCGACACGCGCGTGCGGTTCATGACCGAGGGTGTGCTCATGCGGTGAGTTTCAGAGTGTTGAAGAAACTGACAGGCAGCGAGCTGGCGAACGCGGGCGAGAAGCGGGAGAGCAAGCCCGAGAGCAAGGAGGCCGAGAAGGAGGCAACGGCAAACGGCACCAACGGCACTGCGACACCCGACGAGCCCGCCGCCGCCGAGGACGAGACAGACGCCAATGGGCTCAACCTCATGACGCGCTACGACATTGTCGTGATTGACGAGGCACACGAGCGCACCCTCAACACTGACTTTCTCCTCGGCAGCATGAAGAAGATCCAGAAGATCCGCAAGGCCAAGGCGGCCAAGGGCGAGGGCCGCGAGCTCAAGATTGTCGTCATGTCGGCGACGCTCGACCCCGGAAAGTTTACAAACTTCTTCGACAACTGCCCGGCACTGCACGTCCCTGGCCGCATGTTTGACGTGCAGACGTCGCACTCGGCCAAGCCCGTCGACGACTTTATCGAGGCGGCCGCCGAGTCGGCCATGATGGTGCACATGCGCAAGCCGGCGCCTCCCGGAGAGATGCTCATCTTCATGCCTGGATCGGACGAGATTGAGAACCTCTGCAGCTTGCTTCGCCGCCGCGGAAACGACCTCCCGCCGGACGCCCACCAGCTCCAGATCCTCCCCCTCTACGCCTCGTTGCCGCCCACCGCCCAGGCCAAGATCTTTGCGCCCCTCCCGCCCAAGACCCGCCGTATCGTTGTCGCCACCAACATTGCCGAGACCTCGCTCACCATTCCCGGCATCGCATTCGTCATCGACTCAGGTTACAAGAAGGAAAAGGAGTACATCTACCGCGCCTCGGGTGCTATCGAGTCGCTCCGCAAGATGCAGATCTCGCAGGCGAGCGCGTGGCAGCGCACCGGCCGTGCCGGTCGTGAGGTGAGTGCAGCTCCTGACCGTGTGCTCACTGTCAGATGCCTGGAGAGTGCTTCCGCCTGTACACTGAAAAGGCGTTCCGCGGCATGAACGAGTTTGACACGCCCGAGATCCAGCGCTGCAATCTGTCGAACGCTGTTCTGCAGCTTATTGCCATGCGCCAGGACCCGTTCGCGTTTGCGTACATTGACCCTCCGTCGCGCGACAGTGTCGCGGCCGCGTTCCGCTCGCTGGCGGGCCTCGGCGCCATCTCGTCGCCTACAGAGATCACAAAGCTGGGCCGCGAGATGCTCAAGTACCCGCTCGACCCCGAGCACGCGCGCATTCTCGTGTCGTCGTTTGAGATGGGCTGCGCGGCCGAGATTATTGATATTCTCTCGCTTGCCGTCACAGGCCCCGTCTTCCTCGACCGCGCACAGGACGCGCGCGAGACTGCTGCCGCCGCCCGCGCAAAGTTTATCCACCGCGACGGCGACCACCTGACGGCCATGAACGTCCTGCGCGCGTACCTTGCGCTCAAGGAGCAGCGCGACGATGGCGAGGACGGAGATGCCAGCGACGACGACGCGCCGCATACCAAGAGCGTGCCCAAGGGCGGCAAGACGGCGGGCTCGCGTGGCAGCCTCGCGCAGTGGTGCCGGGACAACCACGTCAACGGCAAGACGCTGACCGCCGCGACAAAGGTGCGCCAGCAGCTCCGCGAGCTGTCGACAAGGCACGGGCACGACCCGCGCGTGTCGTGCGGCGGCGAGTACAGCGCCGTCGGCCGTGCGCTCCTCCAGGGCCTCTTCATGAACACGGCCGTCATCCAGGCCGACGGCTCGTACCGCCAGGCCGCCGGAAGCCTCCAGGTCAAGATCCACCCCAGCAGCGTGCTGGCCGGCCGCAAGGTGCCTGCGATCGTGTACGACGAGCTTGTGAGTGGGCGTGCTGGGCGCTGTGCAGTAACAAAACACTGACTCTGCAGGCGATCACGTCGGCCATCTACGCACGCAACGTGTCGGCATTCGAGCAGCACTGGCTCACCGAGGTGCCGTGGTTTGCGCGCGCCGCGAGCAAGGGCATCGCCGCGCCCGTGTCGAGGCAGAAGATGTAAGCGGGGCAGAGGCATGAAGCATTATCGGTGTGGAGGTGTTCATACAGCATACTTTTATCTTGTCAGCACTATTTATGCATTGCATCGGATTCGGATGGCTGGGCGGGTGCGAGCGAGAATCCGCTGCCCATGGACTGGGGTGCGCAATCTCCTGCATCTTGAGGCAGAGTCAGATGGGCTCCAGAATCGACACAAACGCGCAGCGAGAATGTGTCGCTTCTGGAGAGCAAGTACCCTTCGACGGATCTCTGCCAGAATCGACACAAATTGGGACAGACTTTGTGCCGGTTCTGCAGCTGGAGAGTACGCGTTCGAGCTCGTCCATGCCCTTCTGGTCCAGAACCGACGCAAACTGGACGCAAAAATGTGTCCATTCTGGAGCTGCACCTTGCTTGGCCATGGAAATGTCCGAAGTCTCAAAGGTCCAGCTCGAGAACTGACACAATATCGCCCTCGAACTGCGTCGATTCTGGACAACTTGCTGGCATGAACATTCGGGAATCTCGGCCAGAAGCGACACAAGAGTCTGCCTAAAGTTGCACCTTGCTGGCCACGGAAATGTCGGAAGGATCAAAGGTGCAGCTCCAGAATGGCTACAATCTCGCTGGCGGAATGTGTCGATTCTGCGGTAAAGGAAAAAGATCACTCGAGAGTCTCTGCCAGAATCGACACAAAAGAGGCAGACTCTGTGTCGATTCTGCGGCGAAAAGGGCATGTTCATGCCAGTAAGCTGTCCAGAAGCAACACAAACTGGGCGGGAGAGTGTCAATTCTAGATGTTAGCTAGAGATGGACCTCGCTTGGCCACAGAAGTCTCCCTCGCCAGAACCGACACATTCGCAATTGCAGAATGTGTCGATTCTGGAGGTGGACTTTCCGGGGACACGGAAATGTCAGAAGGCCCGGACGGCCTGAAAGGTCCAACCAAATCCAACACTGAGACATTCTCTATCCTGCTGTGTGTTGATTCCAGGGCTGGCAATGCAATAACAGTTACTGACAAAGGAACAGGTCGGCAAGCGACGCAAACTCGAGCCCAGGCCTGTCCCGGCTCCCGATCCCCATCGTCACTGCACCGGCACACTCAACAAGAACAGTAATAGTATCGTCACATCGCATGGTATCATCGCCAGTCGTCGCAATGTACATGAGTGGCACCAGGCCTCCGTGTGGTGAGGTGGTTCTTGTCGCGGTCTTCTACAGTATATGATGGGCGTCAGGTCTCGAGCTACTCGACGTCGCTGTCAGCTCCACCGGCGGGGGCGGGCGAGTTGCGTTGCGGAGACAGCGACACCGGCGAGGTGGTCGCCGACCGGCTCTGCTGGCCCTTGAGGAGGCTCTCCTCCTCACGCGTCGAGGCATTGCTGCGCGCACGGGGACGGTACAGCCCGCCAGCGAGCTCGCCCACGCGGCCCGGGGCGCGCGCGACGCCGCTCGCGGCACCGACGACGCCAGACGACAGGCTGCGGCCGACAGACGCAAACATGCCCGCGGCGCCGGGGCGCGCCAGCGCAAACGCGCCCGTGGTCGGCGTCCGGGTGCCGCTCGGAACCGAGTTGATGCTCGAGTCGTCGTCACTGTCTTCGGTTGCGAGCGCAGCCACAAAGGCGGCGGGCGCAGATGGCGCGCGCGTCGGCGCACGGGCCGCAGCACGCGGAGCAGGGAGGGGCGCCACCGTGCGGAGCTGGAGCGCGGCAAAGGGGCTCCGACGCCGCGGCTTCTTGCCGATCACCTCGTCCTCGGGCGGAATCTCCATGCCCTCCATCTCGTGCAGGGTACGCTTGATCGTCGCGAGGTCGTACTCAATGTCCGCTACGCGAGTCGAAAAGCGCGAGTGAGGCGTGTCGTCCCCGGTGCGGGTGGCGACGTACGCGCTAGCATCGCGGAGGACGCCGGTAGCCTGGACGACACCGCTCGCACCAACACCTAGCAGCGCAGCAAAGCCGTGGAACTGTCTGTCTTCGTCCGCCATTGCAATCTCAACATCGACGCGCGCGTCCTCGATCACCTCGTGCAGGCTGTCGAGCAGAGAAGTGAGGTCGTCGTGGGCGGTGCGAGCCGGCCAGAGCGCGAGCGCACGTAGAGCGCCGGCGCGGCGGGAGCCCGTCGGGGCAAGCACCGGGGCAGGCGAGTTTGGCTCGGGGAGCGACACGCGCAGGTCCTTGAGCGAGATGGACTGGTCGTGCAGCGACTTTTGCAGCGGAATGTACTGCGCCTCGAGCGGCTGGAAGAGCGCGGACAGCTGGTCCAGCTCGGGCGGCGGGGGCGGCGATCCCGGCGCTTGCGGCACGTCGGGCACCTGGAGTTCATCGATCACGTCCGCTTCCGGTTCGGTGGGATTCTGCTTCTCCACCATGGGGCTGTCCTCGTTCTCGGCGTCAAAGACGAGTCCGCCGTCCTGGGTGTCTGCAGCGGGGACGCCGTCCTCGGCCTCCTTGGCCAGCCAAGCGACACGCTGCTTCTCGAGGTCCACACGGCGCTCCGTCTCGACCTGGAGGTCCGTCACCAGGCTGTGCACGAGCTCCTCTGCGAGGAACACGCGCGCAAGCGACTCCTCTTCGGGGTTTGGCGCCGGACTGGAGCTTTGCGGGATGGAATTCGCGCCAGAGGGGTTGCGGCGGCGCAGGAAGCGTGCGCGGAATCCGCCGGCGGCGGCGGGTTTCGGTGCCGTGTTCTTGTCTGTCGGGGCAAGAATCTCCACGGCCTCGTCGACGAGAGCGGCATAGTCTGGCAGATCGCGGGCGCCATCTGGCCGCTCGCGTGCGCGGCGCACACGGTCAAGCCAGCCCTCGGCAGCGCGTAGGCGGGCCTCGTCCGTAGCAATCTGGCCGAGACGAAGGGCGACCTCGCGCCGACGACCAGCCGACTCGCGACCGAGCTCCTCGGCCATCTCCTCTGCGGCAGCGCGCAGGCGCGTGCTCCGCTCAAATTCGTGGCGGTTCTTCCTCCGCAGTGCAGCGACCTCGGCGCGTAGGCTGCTCTGCGTAGCAGACGCGCGTGTCCGCTGTTGGCTCAGGTGCTGGTGGACCTGTTCGTGCGACTTTTGCGAAAACGTCATGTACCGTTCGACGACCTTTGCGGCCGACGCATCGTCGCGGAGCACGCGATCGCGCTCGCTCTGCGCCTCGACACGCACGCGCGTCTCCGCGACAAGCTGGTCCTTGAGGGTCGAAATTGCGGCCTCCTTCTCCTCGCGCTGCAGCTGCAGCGCGTGGATCTCCTTGTCCTTGGCTGTCAGCGCCGAGGTAAAGTCGCGGAAAAGACGGTGCACGCCGCGCTGGCCGATGAGCAGATTCGAAATCGAGTCGGCCGAAGCAACCGTCTCCGGGTCGAGGGGGGCGGTCTCGTCGCTGGCGGTAGCATCCTTGGAGTCGTCCTCGTCCTTGACCTCCTCGTCCTTGCCGTTCCTTGCCTTCTTCTTGCTCGGTGTGCCGTTCTTGGGCGGGAGGGGCGGGGCGGACGCGTCGTCAACGGGGGCGACCGGAGAGAGAGGCGGGGGCGCCTGGAGAATGTTGTCTGTGGCTGTTCTCCGGGGAACAGGCGGAGGCACGGCCGAGGGGTCGAGACGCTTCACGAGGGTCTGGTACTCTGCGAGCGCGAGGTCGACGAGCTTCTTCTGCTCCTCGATCCGCTTGCGCTCTCCGCGCTCCCACTGCACCTCCTCCTCACGGTCCTCCTCGACGCGGCGCAGGTCCATCAGCGCGGCACGATCGCCGTCCCTTTCGCGAGTCACGCGGGCGAGCTCCTGCTTGGCGGCGGCGAGCTCGAGCGACACGGAGCTCAGCTGCGCCTCTGTAAAGTCGAGCTTTGCGCTCAGCCGGCGGTGCGCGAGCGACAGCTCGGCCAGTGCCTTTGACGGTGGCGCTGCATTCTGCGGGTCGGGAATCTTGCTGCAAGTGTCAGCCGGCGCTGTCCTGCGCTATTCGGAAGCGGATCACCAATGACAACAATAGCTCAGGTGGAGGCCAGGAACCGCGGGAGGAGCGGACCTCCTGGACACGCACGCCCGCGCCCGCGCCCGCAGCCCGCGGTGCGGAGCACGCCCAAGAAAGCACGGCGCGGGACAATTCGCCTAGGCKKTMKYRGCGTSTCTCCGACCGSGGGCCCGAGCCAGCGACGTGTCCTCGCCATAGTGCTGTGTACGAAATTCCGTTCACGTTCCCCATTCCGAGCCACAAAAACAATCCCTGGGCATGGCCGTTCAGATCCAGCCCCTACTCCGGCCCAAGCTCTGCCTTTTGCCGCAGGTACCTACCGGAGGGTGTCGACCTCATTCGCAAGAGCAGTGTTGGTGGTGCGCAGCCCAGCGGTCTCCTCCCTTGCAAGATCGAGCTCGAGACGGACGCCCTGCACATCGATAGCAGCCTGGTGCGCGGCAGCACGGTACTGGGCGATCTGTTGCCGGAGGGACGTGAGCTCGGAGGCCAGCGGGTGCGTCGGGGACAGCAGCGGTGGCGGCGGCGATGGTGCCATGGGAGAGCCGAGAGTGGGGGTGGTGGTGTGGGGTAGAGGAGTTGTGCTGTCTAGAGAGGAGGGCGATAGTCAAAGACCAAAGTCGAGGTCCATGGGGTGTGATTTCGGACAGCGTGCCCCGTCCCGTCCACCCGAGCCGCTGGTGCCCTGCTCCAATAGTCATTAGGATTTCGTAATCAAGTATAAATAACACTGCTATTAACGTAATAGAAACCTATCCTATTCCGTTCCGAGTGTGGCCCCGGACAACAACAACAATCATCCTCTTCAGTCGACGCTGTCCCCAAGGTCGTCGCAGCGATCATCCTCCTCATCCTCATTGCCCATGAAGCCATGAAGCGGTATTTGAGGTGCCACGAAGCGCTGAACAGACCTCCGGCCAGTATTTTGGGCGCGATCCATGGCGAGGTGAGTTCGGACGCTGCGTGAGAAGATGTCGGACGCCGACATTGCCGCGCGGCACCTCGACATCCACGTCGCTAAGAACCCGCCCAAGCTGATAGACATCGCCATCGCAACTCACTACTTCTCTGCGCCTGCAGATGCGCAGGCTACGGCAGACGTCGTCGAGACCCTCCCTGCTGCGGCTGCGTCGCTCCCAAAGCCACCCGACGTGAACGCGCGGAAGGAGCGGTTTGAAATGTTGAAGCCGAGCGCCGACAAAACGCGCAGGAGCGCGTGAGCTGAGTAGCCTCAGCAGTAGGGTAAGCATCTTGAGAGAATGCCCATTGGTGTCACGGTCGTGCAAAGGCTGTATACTGACGTCAGACTGATCCCCGTGCGCGTTCAGACGGCCAGCCGGCGGCCACCCGACGACGAGGAGAAGCAAGCAGGAGTGCAGGATCCGGACAGAGAAGAGTTAGCATACTGTATAGTTAGCATTACAAGGTGGAGCCCATGTTCACTTGTATACCATGTACAGCTGTGGGGAACGCGTAAGCACGTTTGGCGTGTCCTGACACGGCCCAACAAGGCTGGTGGCAAGGCTGGCTGTTCATGTCCGCCACCATTCCCAAGACAATGCATCATGCATGTCCACAAACTAGATATAGATACGATACGTCCGGAGTCGCCGTGTGGTCGAGATTTGGGAAGAAAGAAAAAAAGAAAGAAAAAAAAGGCAGACACATTGGTCAATAGTCGCGGTCGTAATAGGGGTCGTTCAGCTATCGTCATGTCGATACCCCCAGGGGATCGGAAGCGTAGCGGGGTGGGGCGGGTACGGATGTACTTGCGGTCGACAACATTCAGGAGAGAAAGAATTAAAAGTAGCGGGGATTACCTCATGAGCGCATCGGCAAACTTGCCCAGACGTCCAAACTTGCTAGCCATGCCGTTTGGGGCACCCTTGCCAGTTGCACGGCGGGCACGGTCGTCGGCTTTTGAAGTGCTCAGACCCACGCCGCGCTGTTGTTCAGCAATGAACGCTTGGAACTTGGCCAGACGGACCTGTTCCTCCTGCTCGGTTTTACTTGATGTCGGCAACTGCCTGGCGGGAACCATCATCGAGTTGGGGCGAGCGCCGACGAGACGTCCAGAGAGATGCGCACTGCCATATGGTCGAGCCAGTCCTTCGTCCTCGCTCAGATTCTCAAGCTCGTCGTCGAGCTGGAGCACATTGGGGCGATACAGGCCGTCGTCGTGCACATCCATCAGCGAGTCACCGTTCCGGCCGCGTTGCAGGCTCATGTTGCGGGCACGGCCAGGCTGGACCTCCCAAACGCTGGCTGGCCGCATCGAGTTGAGCGAGACCGCACGGGTGAGGAGCTTTGATGAGCCCGGCTGCAGTGTTTCCATTGCGCGCTGCTGCTGGCTGCCGAGGTCACCATCGAGGGGGGCACTGTTTGCAAGTACCTCAAACGCGGGAGGCTGCAGCAGCAAGCTGCCACCGCTGGTCTCGGGCTCGAGAACAAGCTCGTCCTCTGGCAAAGCAGGGAGGCAGAGCTTGGTAGGGGTGCCTGCCAACGACGGGCGGCGCTCGAGGCCTGGTGTTCCGGGTGCAAGCTCGCGGAGGAATGCAGAGTCGCGCGAGTTGCGGGTCGAGTCCGAGGGCGTGCGGGGGTAGAACGAGTAGACGGAGGTGGCGTCCGAGGGTGTCGGGCTGTGCGAGCGGTAGTAGTCCATGGGGGGGCTGGAAAGGCACTCGGGACGGAAGGGAAGGGGCGCCGCGGGAGGCGGGAGCATAGGAGGCAACCTGCGAGCACGCGACGACGCCGACGAGTACGCCGAATAGTTAGAGTACACAGAGGTACGCGAGCCGGGGCGCGAAGGCATTGCCATGTGAGCCGGGAGGTTGTAAGTCGAGGTTGAGGTGGATCGCCCGCGAGCAACAGGGGACATGGGGGACATGGGGGGCGGCGCAGAAATGTCGAGCGCGTCCATGAGCTGAGTGTACTGGCCGACCTCCCTTTCCTCGCACTCTTCTTCGCGAGTGGAAGGATTGGGGCTGGCCGGGTAGCTGTGGAGGCTTGGGCTGTTGAGGTTTGGGCTGTGGAGGGTTGCGTTTGACATCGAACGGGCAGGACGAGGAAGCATCGCCGGAGCGGAAATGTCGAGGGCACCCATGAGCTGGGTGTACTGGCCAACCTCCTTGGTATCGTCATAGTTGTTGATATCAACGCTCGAGTGGTTGGCGGAGGGGCGCAGCGGCATCGAGATATTGGAGCGGTTCGAGCGGTTCGAGCGATGCGTGCTTTGCGACATTGACCTTGCCTTGCGAGGAACAACAGGAGGAGCAGAAATGTCGAGCGCGTCCATGAGCTGTGTGAATTGGCCGACCTCTTGGTGATCGTCGTCGTCAAAGTCGTTGGCGTCGTGGTAGACGTCCATTGCGCTGTCAACAGACCCCTGGCGAACGCCAGCCTTGCGAGCGAGGGTCTGGAAGTTTAGGTTGGCAAAGTCGTTGGGCCCGCTGGGAGCTGCACCTGACGGTGCCCCTGGGCGGGGAGCAGCTGAAGAGCCGCCGGACGGGGCGGGGCCACCGGCCGAGTGCGACGGAGGCTGGCCGCCGAGACCATCGTTGTTCGGGATCGAGCCTCCGCCAGGACGGCGGTGGTGGTGGCGGGCGCTGCTGCTACTCTTGGGGTTAACCATGGCAAGGGCACGAGCAGAGAGATTCTGCTCGCCGGCGAGGGCCGCAACCTCGTAGACCTGAATGGCGTTTCCGGGCTCGAGTCGGCTGTGGAGGGCGTGGATGACTAGGTGGTTCAGACGGTCAATCTTGTACTGCTTTGACAGGAACAAGAGCGCGCAAAGAATAGGGGCACGGGCTTGAAGAGGGGTCGAAAGGTTGAGCGTGTAAAAGTACTGGATGAGAGCGACGCAGACAGGGAGGGGCTCGGGAAGGTGCAAGCGGTTGGGCGTAAAGCGGGCAGGGCTGAGCGAACCAAGGAGAGCATCGTTAATGTCCAACGAGGGCATGTCCTGCACCATGTCGCCGGCCTTGCCCACGAGCGCAGCGTGCTGCTCGGCAAACCACGGCCAGCGCTCGACAAGCACCTTGCGGGAGCATTTTATCCTCCTGCCGTCTTCCGAGACAATCTCAAAGTCGGACACCAGCTTCTCGTCCAGCATCGAGAGACCCATGCCCTGGGTCTTTTCTGAGAGCAAAAGACGTGGTGCCTGGTAGACACCGTACGCCTCGAGCTCGATAACTGCGACATGGTTGAGGCTGACAGCACGTTTGCTGTAGTCGGTCGCAAGGTCGGACTGCGCGTTGCCAAAGATGAGGAGACGGGCAGCGACGGGGTCGAGAACGACAATGTTCCAGCTTCCAGCGGCGAGCACCGGAGGCTCAATGTGCTTCCATGTGTGATTTGTGAGGTCCAGGGTCCAGATGGAGAATGCGGCTGATGTGGATGCCAGGTAAAGACCGCACAGCACAAAGTGGTTGCCAATGATACCGCCGGTGGGGAAGCGCAGACCAGGAGGCTGCGACGTGCCGCCGACCTTGTTCGACAGGTCGTTCAGCACAAAGCCAGGTGGGGACGCGTACTTTTCCGAGACCACCGGGGTGTGGTCGGCCTCGTCGTCATCGATGGGCGAGAGCACCTCGAGCTCGCGGCGCACCTTTGCAAAGTCGTAGTTGGAGTAGCACCAAATGTCGCCACCGCTTCCCTCCTCGTCGACAGTGTAAGGGAGCGCAGGGGCTCCGGTGAGGGTTGCCGAGTCTCCCGCGGGGACAATTACGCGCAGAGGTGAGGATGCGGTGACACTGCGATACGCTCCCTTGGAATGCAGACCGTGCGACACGGGCTGGTCAGTTTTTGAAAGCCAGACGTTGCGCTGGAGGTCGTAGACGTTCATTTCGTAGATCCACGAGTTGTCCATACGCTGGCCGCCGCAGACCATGAGCTTGCCGCGCGAGATGGCGCTAAGATGCGCGTACCGTGGTGTCGGCAGGAGCTTGGGGTCCTGTGTGATTCTGGGGGCGGGGGAGGAGGGGGGCGAGGGGTGGAGGGTCTCGTCGTCAGATGCAAACGAGCCCAGAGGAGCTTCGGGCGAGGGCTGGGGAAGCCACCTGCGCGAGCGGCAATCGAACATCCAGACGTCGTTGTGGACATTGAGCTTTTCAGAGTGAGGGTCGTTGTCTGCCATGCCTCCAAAGCATACGAGCTTGTCCTCCCAAGTGTCCATCGAGTGGAAGTAGCGCGCACCTGGTCCTTTGCCGGTGTTTACTCTTGCCCAAGTCCGTGTGTTGATGTCAAACGCCCACATCTCAGCGGTCAGGCGGCGCTGAACCACGAGCTTTCCACCGAACAGAAAGATGGTAGGCGGGTGTGGGGCTGGGAGCGGCGAGAAGTTGAGGGATGGACCCTGCGGGCATGAGCACACGGACGACCGGGGGGGCTTACCGTCAAGGGGAGGGGGACCTCGCCCTTTGTGACGTCGAACCAGCTTGTGAGCTGGGCGCCGTCCATGGTGGTGGGGTGGGGGTGGGGAGAGTCGCTTCAGTGATGAATGCGGATTGCCGTGGTGGGTGCTGCTGCCGCGGGTGGAACAGGCTTGTATTGGCGGGAACGATGTGGTGTACCGCGCCGCTGCAGTTGTTTCTGGGATCCTGCCTTCAGACAACTGTCGTGCTGGTTTGTTAGTCGTGTGTAAAGAGCGGTGTGGAGGATGAGGGAGGGAGCACGGAAAGGGGTTGCGCGTAAAGGAGCGACGGTGGTGGGGGGCAACAAGCTGCGCTGGGGGGATAAAAGGTGGAACAGTCGCGAGATGTGATGAAGAGAAAGAAGAGAATGGCGGCGGCGGGAGGGAAATGGGTGAACGGGAACGGGGGGGCATGAGGATGGGCCGGTCCAGTAAGGCACGACCCACACCCGCCCAGCCGTCCGCAACAACAATCACAACTCGATCGTATTATGGTTGTGTCATGCTCCTCGCATATGCATGACGAGCCAGTCGGTCTTTGTGGCGTGCTCGCCACCACGGGCGTCGGCTTCAACGGCTGGGTTACGCGGGTCTGGCTTGCTGGTCATCCCGCTTGACCGCCGCTGGTCCTCGTCTCCCGTCTCTCTGAGCGCATCGTGGTGCCTCGGCACGCCGTGTCGCCTCTCTCAAGGGGCAGCGTGTCGTCTCTCCCAAGGGGCAAGCTCGCGGCATGGCAACTGTCGCAGTGCAGTTCACGGCCTCGGTGACGGGCGGTTTCAGACAGATGGACGCAGCTGTAGACGACGCTGCCACCAAGGCTATGTACATTGTCGTCGAGGCGCAGCGCTACAGGGCCGCTTCTCGAGATGGAGCACTCGGAGACATGGGCGGAGACATGGGCAGGGTGGACATACCTTTAGAGTAGAAAGAGGTTTGCGGTTACGGCAGCGCGAGGATTGGTGGACGGGGATCGTTTGTCGCGCGGGGTCGTGTCCTGTCGTTGAGGGTTGCGGCTGCGTTGTTGATGCAGTGCCGACGGAAAGAGAGGCGTGATGGGTGGTGGTGGTGGTGATGGTGCGTGGTGGCAAGCAACTAAGCCAGCGGCCAAGGGGAGCGCCAGGCAGCAAGCGGGGAAGTGAGAGTCGGCGAGGCCACGCGGGGAGGAGGGAGGGAGAGAGCCGGAGGCGGGGTCGTGTCGGCGTGGATGGAACGCGGTGGCGTTGGGTTGTAGTTTGAAGTGGGTGGAGAGAGAGAGAGAGATGGAGAGAGATCAGCAACCACTGTGCTTGAAGAGAGGGAGGGAGAGAGAGAGGGAGAGAGAGAAAGAGGGACAGGACGGGGATGAGGCCGTGGTGATGGTGGTGGGTGGTCGGGGGATGAGGTCGAGAGGATGACGACGAAGAGGGCAGCAGCAGCAGCAGCAGCAGCAGCAGCGTGGATGGTAATTCGGCTGCGCTTCAAACCAAAAGCCAAAAGGCCCAGCCAGGGCATCTTCTCCCTCCCTCCCTCCCTCGCTCTCCCTCTCCCTCTCTGCCCCCGCCCTTCTTGCTTTTGCACCGATTCCAGCTGCCTCCTGCTCCAGCACAAGCGAGCATGCATAGCCATCCATCTCCTATGGCGTCCACACGGCGTCCAGACATGGCGCGCATGGCGTGCATCAGCCGCTGCTGCTGCTGCTGTTGCTGCTGCTGCTGCTGCTGCTGCTGTCCACCGGCAACTGCTCTCACTGGCCACTTTAGCAAGCTCCAAGACAGCGGCTGCCTCCAGACCACTCGCAGCTTCCCGTCAAGGAACAACTCTGGCTCCTTGCACGCCACCGGCTTACCCAGCTCGGTGGTGGTCGTCGCCAGGTGGCCCGTGGCCCATGACCATGACCATGTCCATGGACTCTCTGTGCCTCTCAGAGCAATCTAGAGCGACCAACCAAGGTACCAAGGACGCATGGACCACAGTGCATGCTCTGCTGGCTGGCCGTGGTCGGCAGGACGAGGACGGTGTGGGTGCTCTCCGCCCATTACCAAATGACTGACCGGCTCGACCTGCGCTGCCACGATCAAGAGCGTGACAGCGAGCCAGCGCCAGCAGGGTGGGTCGCCACCCCTTGCGGCAGCTGCCTGGATCCTTGGCACCGGTCCTGCTCCAAATGCTCCTGCTCCTGCTGCTGCTCCTCCTCCTCCTCCTGCTCCTACTCCAGCTCCTGCTCCAGCGCCTCGCGTCTCGCGTGGCTGCTCTCTATCCATTCCTCATGCTCGTGCTCCTCCTGTCTGTAGCCTGGGTCCTGCCGGTCCTGGTCCTGACACGACACGTCTCACATGCTCACAGCTCACAACACGATAACGCGCCGCCGGCTCCACCCGCGACATGGCTGACATGGCGGTTCGCGGGACTAGGGCACTCTCCACCACCTGGGAGCTGGCACTGGCAGCTGACAACGGGGAGCTGGCAGCAGGCACCTCGCAAGAGCATTCTCAGGCTGGAGCGGCAGCTGCAGCTGCACCAGTCGCGTCGCTGGGAGCGCAGTCATGACAGACCCCCTCGTCATAGGGGATTCAGACTCAGACAGCAACGAGCCACTGCCACTGGCCCCAGTCTGGCAAGACCCCAGTCTGGCAAGGCCCCGGTCTGGGGAGGCCGCAGCCAAGTGCCAGAGGAGCACTGCACGCTCGCGATGTACCGGGGGTATGGCCTCGCTGCTCTAGGACCCGGCCAGGACGCCAGGATTCCTGTTCTGTGCGGCCGTGCCCAGCAGCTCGTGCCTTCATCCAGGCGGCCTGCACCCGCGAATTCTGCACACTGAGCCGCCGTGCAGCTGGACATGAACGCTGGGCACTGGTTCTGGTTCTCGGTTCAGGACCAGCCGGACGCCTCTCCGAGGAGCGCGGGCGGGCCTGAGCCGCTGGCAGCCTCTCAGGCGCCGCAGCTGTCAGCTGTCTGCGACGAACGCGCAGAACTAGACGGACACCGGCTGCACCGAGTGCGCCGAACGCCAAGGCACCGAGCGGAACGCTCGTAGCGTCGCCGGCAGGAACATCCGAGGGGCCCGGAACGGCCATCGGGCATACTGGACTGCACGAGCGAGCGAGCGAGCGAGCGAGCGGCAGGGCCGTGGCGGCCTGGCGCCGTGGGACAGGGCAGGAGGTGGTCTGCGGCCGGCGCACGGGCGGCCGGGGCAACAGAACCCGAGGCAGCCAGCGGCCACTATCCTAGCCCAGTGCGTGCTTACGTCCTTGATGTCCTTGCCTCGTCTTGCTCTGCTTGTACTACGGCATCCGGCTCGCTGGCCGGGTGTTGGCGGAACCCGAACACGAACCGCGACGGGTGCGAGACGAATGCGGCAGGCCGGCAGGCAGCCCAGGCCACGGACCCTGCGCCACAACCCTCGTCCGCCACTGGCTTGCAACGAGAGCGCAGTCCGCAGCCAGCTCCTGCTCCTGTGCTGCTGCCCTCCGAAAATCTTCGCTGCTGTTGGCTCCAGTGTGGTGCTCGCGTTGCTGGCGGAGCCTGACAGTGACACGAGTTTCGACCGCGGACGTTTGACGTTTGTGGTGCAGATCATAGCACGCAGTAGTGCGGCATGCACTTGCCTTCCGCTGTTACATGCTCCAGGAGCCCCGCCCTGGTGTGGTGCTGCGTACCGCTGTTCGCTGCTGCTATTTAGACGAGGGCTTCCCGCGCACCCTCGGAAGAGAGTATGTGCGTCCGGCCACAGGGTAATGCAAGCGGTCTGCCTGCCTGGGTGCGTGCCTGCCTGCTGATTGCCGCCATATGCACGATGCCGTTTGGCTGCCATTGCCGCTTGGTGCTTGTGCTCTGCATCCGCGCTACTCGGGCCTTGCGCGGCTCGTGCACTAGCATCGCAGTCATGTTCCTGGCTCACAAGACACGGGAGGAGATAAAGTACGAGATGAGCGACAAGGGCGATCGCTAATTGCCAGGCCATGAAGCCCGATAATTCATTACTCCATCAGAGTACAGAAACACCCTCCCGCGCCTGCCGCCAGTCGCCGGCTGTGCTGACCCCTTGAGGACTGGGCCTCTGGCTCAGCGAGACAACAAGCCTGGACTGCAGTCTGATAGGACGTGGCTCGCCACTGATGCCTGTCTGTCGCCATCTGTCTCACCCCAAGAGCCTATTCCTGCCGGTTTTCAATGTCGTCTGGCGGCACTGGACCGCCCAAAAGGGCGCGCAGAAACCATGTTTGCTGCTGGCTGTCTCGCGTCTCGCCGTTAGCAGCGAGCATTGGTGCAACAGTGGCGAGACGAGGTGACTGGCAGCAGCGCGGCGCTCTTCTCACGCTGGACGCTGTCCCTGCCACTCATGTTCTCTGCTCTGCGCCATGTTCCACCTCGTGTTCTGTGTGCGCCGGGCCGCACTGGTGCGGCCTGTCTGCAGCGTTGGCCGCCTGTTGCCCCAGCCAATGTGCACGTCATGAATGTCCTAGAATAGCCACCGACCCGGCGACCTGCCGCTACGGAGTAACCCCGGAAACAACCGCGACCAGCAGCAACAAACTCAGCAGCCAGCAGCCAGCAGTGAGCAGTGAGCAGCCAGTGGCCCATGGGCATCCGTGAACCGCGAAATTGCACCCGGCAGGGCACGCAGTCGGCGATCGTCAAAGACACAGAGTGCGGCGCGCGTGCACGCCAGTCCAGCGGTAGCGATCGCGAGCCATCAAGGTTCAAGCCGTCTCGCGGGCCTTCCGCCCTCGGCCTTCCGCCCTCCGCGTTGCAACCACAAACTCAGGATCCGGCTGCCGGATGTAGTTAGTCCTGGGGCCCGAGGTGTGCTTTTGCTTTTTGTTTGTTTGCTTGCGCGGTGTGTGTGCGGGTGGGTGGGTGGGCTGCTTGCTGCAGACAAACGTACGCAGGGCTGCGGACGCGAGCGCGGACGCGAGCAGAGGCCGAAAATACCATCAGCATGATGCGGTGGTCGGAAAAAAGGCAGTCACCTCGCAGCGGGTCCACATGGCTCCACATCCCGTAACTCATTGATCGGGCTATATGGAGAGTACGGGATGGACTGCAGGAGCATACTGGCATACGGGATGCAGTGGCCTTCAGGGCGAGGTCATGAAGTGTGGCGGCAGCGGCAGTGGCAGTGGCAGTGGCAGTGGCAGCGGCAGTGACAATGGCAGTGACAATGGCAATAGTGGCAGGGACAACGCGAGCGTGACTATCGCTAGTACATTATTCACTCTATTCACTCAGTACCCACG
>PQXP01000164.1:0-53076 GCA_002973495.1 Apiotrichum akiyoshidainum | reverse complement strand
KCACTCACTCACTCACTCACTCACTCACTCACTCACTCACTCACTCACTCACTCACTCACTCACTCACTCACTCACTCACTCACTCACTCACTCACTCACTCACTCACTCACTCACTCACTCACTCACTCTCACATTCACACCACACATTGCACAATGTCGAAAGTCACTTTCGGAGCCTGGGTTGGCCGCGACGACACCGCAGGCAACGGCAACCTCAAATTCGAGCAGGTCGAGAGCAAGACTGAGGATGCGGACGATATCGACAGTAAGCCCTCATTCTGACTGAGGTATTTACTGACATTACAGTCAGGGTGCAGTACTGCGGCCTCTGCGGCTCAGACGCGTCTGCCCTGCTTGGCCACTTTGGCCCCGTCACCGGCGCAAGGGTGTGCGGCCACGAGATTGTTGGCGAGGTCGTGCGCGTAGGGTCTGGAGTCAAGAACGGCATTGCTGTTGGCGATATTGTCCGCATTGGCGCGCAGGCCGATAGCTGCCGCGAGTGCGAGTGGTGCGAGGGCCGTAAGTCATCACACATGTACAGGGCTAACATTAGACGAGGAACAGTACTGCCCAAAAGATGACATTCACCTTCGGTGGTGCGGTCATTCCCCGGGGCAATGCAAGCGGCGAGTTGACGCAGGGCGGGTTCAGCAAGTTTTGGCGCGGCCCGTCGCGTTTTGCTGTCAAGATCCCCAAAGGTGTCGACCCCGCGTCTGCCGCTCCACTGCTCTGCGGCGGCGTGACGGTCTATTCCCCTCTCAAGGCCTACGGCGCGGGAACAACTGCCAGGAACGTCGGCGTGCTCGGTATTGGCGGCCTCGGACACATGGCCATCCTTATCGCCAACGCCATGGGCGCCAAGGTCACTGCCATCTCGCGCGGCGAGGCAAAGAGGGAGGATGCACTCAAGCTCGGCGCTAGCAAGTATGTTGCTACGGGCAACAACCTTGCCAATGACTTGAAGAACCACGCCAACACTCTTGACCTGATTATCTGCACCATCAGTGCGTCTAAACACGTCCTATGACTTTAAATTTCTAACCCCAGACCCGCCCTCTCTGCCTATCCAGGAGTACATCACCCTCCTTCGTCCCAGGGGAAAGATAGTCCTCGTAGGCGTTGTCCCCAAGCCGCTGCAGATCCCCACCTGGCCGCTCATCATGGGTAAGTGAATTATCTCCACTCTCATACAGGTAGAAATCTGACGCACAGGTGGCAAGTCAGTCGGTGGCTCGGCCATTGGCTCGCCCTCAGAGCTTGTGGAACTCCTCGACTTGGCTGCAGCAAAGAAGTTCGCCCCCTGGATCCAGAAATACAACTTTGATGACATCAACAAAGCTCTCGTCGACTTCAACAAGGGCCTGCCAAAGTACCGCTTTGTGCTGGCGAACACCGACATGGGCGCCAAGCTCTAAATAGATGCTGAAGGAACCTTCAAGACCCACAATGCCTCATACGGAAGCCGCCAGTGCCCACTCACTAAAATCGAGCACTTGGTGGATTTCTCGCCTCCCACTCGGACCGTCCTCGATGGCCACCAGCCGAGCTGCCTCTTATGTTTTATATTCACCCGTGACGATATGAATGTCTATACCCTCCCCTCTACCTCACATTTCTCTCCGCCTCAAAGCCAAATTCATTGTCCGCCAATCACGGCACCGGAACCGTCCAGCTCCCTCCGACTCCGTCTCATCCTCTCGCCGTCCCCTTCCACCTTCCACCCATGCATAGCTCGCGCCTAGCTACACCCCCACTATTGCTCCCCTCTCGTCGTCCAGGCCTTGTCGTATAACGGTTAGTACATGAGATTTTGATCCTTTCACGCCGCTCCTCCCACTGGTCGAGCAGTTCAGGATTTCTCGTAATCGGGGTTCGATTCCCCGCAAGACCTCTTAATGAGAGCAGCAGTTGGCAGTAATCTCGCTTTTTGACGTCAGCGGATCGCAGTAGACGTGTATCGAAGCAAGAAGCGAGATTGAAAGCCTGATGTGAGCGCGGAGGCCACGAACACGCCTAGTCGATATGGTCGGTGAACTGCATTTGTCTTGAGGTGGAGGTGGATCTCCATTCCACAATTCAGGAACCAACTGATCCGCGTTTCACCCAACCTGTTGGATACCCCACAGCCATCCGCAACCATGCTATACCTCTTCCTTGTCTTTTCACTCCCACACATCCTCAATACTGCCAAAAAAAATAATCTGGGAAGCCCTGCTGCTTGCTCAGAAGGCCACGACGGGGATCGAACCCGCGATCTCCTGATTACTGAATCGTAGTCAGACGCCGTACCATTTGGCCACGCGACCGTGATATCCCACTGATCGACGTACGCGGCACTTGGGGAAGTAATGGCCCGACGAACGTCAGTTCATGGCCCGTGGGGCCTTGGGTCTACGGGGTGCCTCACACCCGGCACCCTATCGTTCCCGGCGTCAGCGGCAAGTCCTGACAAGCTTGCAGACTGCTTGACGCACGCACCCAGCAAACTCGGTGCGCGGGCCGGGGCCGGGCCGATCGCTTCCTCGGCGACTCGCGCCGATCGACTGCTGAGCATCACAGGCGTTCATGACATCCACTGTGTATGGAATCTCGCGCCGACCGGCGCCGATCCGCCGATCGCAACTGCCAACACTTCTATGCCTCGAAATCTCGCCGGGCCATGGGCGCTACAATACCCCATCACTTGGCTCTCCGGGAACGGGTATCGCGGTTCTGGCCCGGCTTCACTGTTTTCTTACCTTCATGGGTTCCTCGGCCTTATTATGAACCCAACTCTGCCATGCAACTAGTGCCTCGCTCAACCTGTACGGGAGACATACAGAATAACGCTATCAAAACGGGCCGCGACCGCTTCCCCACCGGGAGAAGCTGCGGCAAGCATGGGCACGGAGCGCAGGTTTCCCAGGATTGGCACTACAGGGGGACATTACAGCATATCAGGACCCTTCCCGGGGCACTGTTCCTCCGACAACCGGCCGCTTGGCGTCAGGACACGCGTTGCAGTGGAATAAGCACAACCACACTGACGGTTGTGGGTACCGGCCAAACCAGACACCAGGCGTTCAGAAAACTAGCCGCCTCTCTCTTTCTCAGCACGAGTGGCATTGAGTACATGGTGGATTGTGCCTCGGGCATGTAACTGACACCCAAGTGCGATCAACATTCTGTGGCCTCCAATACAGCGAGGTAGAACAGACATGCACTATTTCACGTGTGGGCTCAACTGATTCAGGCGTTTCCGTATCAGCCGTTTGTTGGAACCGGAGAGTGACGGACCACGGACGAGGTGCAGGATGTGAGATTAATCGGGCCGATCACCCAATCGCGACTTGTGCAGATCTGGCGGGCCCCGTCCAGGGCCCCGCCTGCAAGTTGCCGATTTCCACGTGATCCTTTGTGGCTGACATGCTGACACCTCCGCGAAGCAACCACTTGGGCCTGCTTGCGAGACGGCCTGAGCACGGCTAACCGGACATGAGGCCACAACCGTTGATTGCCTCCCGCCCCTTGTTGCACTTGAGTCAAAGAGGCACGAAGCAACATTATGCATTACGGTGGCGGTCGCGGCTAAAGATGTGTCTCTGACGAGGACTGTTGTTGACCGGCTCATTCTGGGCGTGTTCCGAATTGCCGACTGCTCGTCACATGTGCAGATCCCGACAATGTTGACCAATATCGCCATGATCCACCCGGTTTTGTCGCGTAGTCGAACGGCAATGCGTGATATCTCTCCCTCAGCGCTGTGGGACAGACGGGGCTCACCGCTCGGGCAATTGTCGGAAATTGAGCAGGATGCCTGCTTGCGGCGTTCATCAACAAAGCAGACGTGCCAGAGGTGCAGCCAGGAACTGTAGGAAAGGCACATTCGATATCAGTTTCCCACCCCCTTCTCTTCTTACGGGGCATAGCGGAAATCAGCCGTGGTGCCTCGTTACAACAGGAGAGTGCCAAGACCTAAATCCACATGAGGCGCTCTCTAGAATAGAGCGGAATGGCGAATAGCCAGGGAGTCTGGCACCCCGCGGGGGTCCGGCAACATTGTGATGCCCAGTCGGCACATTGCTAGCTGTGCGTGTTGCCCCGTGACATGCTGAAGCGGAGCGCCAACCGTAGTCCGCAGTACCAAGTTGCCTGGGTCGCGATCGTGAGCATCAGTCTGGGGAACGCTGGGGCTCCTAGGCGGGCCGTGGATGGTCGAAATAACCCGGCATGCTGTTCGTGAGCACGGGATCGTCGCTGAGAAGAACGCAGTCGAGTATACATATACTCGTAGCATCCTGTAGGCCCTCTCCATCGACCAACTCTCTCCACTCACACACACACTCACTCACACACTCACAATGTCCATCGACGAAAAGAAGGACGGGACTGTCCACAATGAGGACACCGGTGCAGGCAAGGTTCAACACATGACGGCCATCGAGGCTGCCCGTCTGGAAGGAGAGCGCATGGAAGTGCGCAATGTAAGTCGCTTTAGAAGGTGTCCCCGCTGACGTCAGGCCGCCTTCTACGCCGCTGTTAAGCAGTCCAACCTCAAGGCAACAAGCGCCACCTCACTCTACCTCTTCTACTGCATGATTATTGCGTTCATCTGGTGAGCTCAAACCCCTCACACCCCATTAACGAAAGTGACTGCGCCAACGGTTACGATGGAAGTGTCATGGGCTCCGTGCTTTCCATGAACCGCTTCCAGGACTACTTCAACGCCGGAAAGAACCTCAACACCTCGATCATCTTCTCCATCTACACTGCGTGAGCTTGAAATCGTGTGCGACTCAGCTAACGTCCAGTGGCTCGATGGTTTCGGCCCCGATTGCCGCCACTGTCAACGACAAGTTTGGCCGTCGCAAGACGATGGCTCTTGGTGCCGTTATCATCATCGTCGGAGGTATCCTTTCTGCTACCACCCACGGCGTTCCCCAGCTTGTGGCTGCGCGTTTCTTCCTCGGTTTCGGTGTTGCTATCATGACCAACGCTGCCCCTGCATATGTCGCTGAGGTTGCCCCTCCCCAGTGGCGTGGTCGCTGCGTCGGTCTCTACAACCTCGGCTGGTTCGGCGGCGCGATCCCCGCTGCAGCCATCACCTACGGATGCTCTTACCTCAAGTCCCACCTCCAGTGGCGTATCCCACTCGCCCTTCAGTGTGTCGCCTGTGTCTTCGTTCTCGCCAACGTCTTCTTTATCCCTGAGAGCCCCCGTTGGCTCATGATGAACGGCCGCGAGGAGGAGGCTTTCCAGTTCCTTGTCAAGTACCACGGTGAGGGTGACCCCAACTCTCCCCTGGTTCAGTTCGAGATGGAGGAGTGGCGCGAGGGCATTGCCCAGGACGGTATCGACAAGCGCTGGTGGGACTGTGAGTATGATTATGGGGTAACTGTTTTTTCTGACTCCAGACGCTCCTCTTGTTACCACCCACGCCAACCGCTGGCGTATGCTCCAGGTCTTCCTTATCTCGCTCATCCCCCAGTGGACTACCGGCGGTACCGGCTACTACTCGACCTTCATCTACGACATGGTCGGCATCACCTCGACTGAGAAGCAGCTCATGATCAACCTCATCGGCCAGTTCGTTTCGTGTGGTGCCGCGATCTCCGCCGGTCTGCTTACCGACCGTATCCCCCGTCGTGCCGCGCTCATCATCGGAACGTTCTTTGTCGCCATGTTCCAGTTCGTCAACACCGGAATGATGGCGTACGCCGCGCCCCGCCTCAAGCAGAGCGACGACGACACGTTTGGTGGCATCTCGTACGGATTCTCCATTGCCAACATTGTCATTGGCCAGTTCTCGGGCATCGCGTACTGCTTCGGTTACACCCCCCTTCAGGCAGTCATCCCCACCGAGGCCCTCGAAACGACGACCCGTGCCAAGGGTCTCGCCTTCTCGTCGTTCATCCTCGGCGCCGTCGGATTTATCGGCCAGTTTGCCGCTCCTATCGGTCTTGCCAACATGGGCTACTCGTACGCCTGGGTGAGTTTTTGCTTTTGAGAGTGATAGGAGAGCCAGAAGCATCTCTATTGCCGTGTGAAGGGTGCAGCACTGCCGCGTTCGTCACCCGAACCGGCTGTGTGGCACCGGGGTGTGGCATCGCCAACACATTCTCTTGTCCTTCAAATCCCCAGAGTTCTTCAACTGACCCCCAGATCTTCGCCGCGCTCGACCTCTGCTACGTTGCCGTCTTCTACTTCTGCGCCGTCGAGGTACGCATCCACAACTCACCCCTCTGCCACATACTGACTATCCCCAGTCTCAGGGTCGCACTCTTGAGGAGCTGGCCTGGATCTACGACCAGCCCAACCCCGTCAAGGCCTCGAAGCTCAAGGACAAGATTGTCGTTGAGAACAATGGCCACGTTGTCGAGGTCGAGGAGGACCAGAAGACCGCCTAATGGTTTGGCAATAAAGTGCCACATTCTTTCTTTAATTAGTATTATTTTCCTTCTCTCTTTCCCAAAGGCCTCACGGAACACATCTGTCGACGAATCCGAAGAATATGAACGACCTCAACATAGTATCGAATGATAAGATAGCGAGTCTATAGGCGCACATGTGGATGACTATATTTCTTTCACCGTCTGGAAGGTCAGGCCTAGAACCCATTGCGTGACTAACCATGGGTGGCGGTTTTCTATCGCTGCAGTGGGTTCGAAGATGGTATGTAGCTTCATCGCACAGTTTCTTTGGCAACAATACTTTCGTTCTTCTCCTAGTTACACTTTCTCGACCCATTCCGTCTCCCCTTTCTCCTCACCCTCGACCGAGGCGGCGATGGACGCCTGGCCGACCAGCCGCGCAACAATCTCCTCCTTCGCGACGAGATCATCATGCGCATGGTGTCCGCCCCACACCTTGTCCATAAGTTCGAGGCTCACGCCCTTTGTCTCGGGCACGAACAACCAGGCCCAGACCCCTGATAACGCGGAGAAGACGCCAAAGAACACAAACGTGCCGTAGCCTGTGCCGCTGACCAGAGGCGGGGTGATGAGGCCGATGATAAAGTTATTAAACCTGACTGTGTTAGCTCGTGAGCTTGGCGGACTTGGCTGCGCACCAGTTTGAGCAGGTGGTGAGAGCTACCCCCTTCGCGCGCTGGCTACTGGCGAAAATCTCGGACGGGAGCGACCAGGGAATAGGGCCCCACGACAGCCCGAATGGAATCTGAGCGTGTTAGTTCAGACTCGTGAAAGGCTTCATTCTTGTATGTTCTTACCATGAAGAAGATGATGAACGCCACGCCGACCCATGCTTGAGTTTGATGGTTCGGCCAATCATGCGCGTATCGACCAATCATTCCAGCAACCACGAAGTGGCAGAGCGCCATGCCCGCACCTCCAACCACGAGAGGAGGCTTGCGGCCCACCTTGTCGAGGAAGAACATTGGAGGAATGACAGCTACAAGCTGGGCAACATTCATTACGCCACTGAGAGTGAGCTGCAGTTCATGGTTGAGGCCTAGCTGCTCAAAAAGCGTAGGTGAGTAGTAAATAAGCTGCGCGAGTTAGCATATCGCTGATGATGGTGAACTTACCGCATTGATTCCCACAAACTGCTGGAAGAACATCATGACGACACCGACCATCGTGCGGCGAAGGACGGCAGGACGGAACATGTCAAACCATGATGCCGCTTCGAGCTTGAGCTGGGTCCCGAGGTCATCCGCTCCCATTGTGGGATGTTGCTCCATGAGAACCTCCCGGTTTCGGCATGCCTCCGCGCGGATGTTAAGCCACTCGGCTTGAACGCGGGCGTCGGAGGTTGGAAGACGACGCAGGCGAGCGAGAGAGTCAAGGCACTCGCGATCGCGTCCCTTCGAGGCGAGCCAACGGGGAGAGTACGGCAAGAAGAAGAGCGCAATGGCAAGTGGGAGCGCAGGGACCATCTGAAGAAGGAACGGAAGGCGGTAGCTCCACTCGCTCACAAGGTGGCGCGTGCCATATGTAATGTAGAACATGACAACGATTCCTGTCACGATGCTGATTTCGCCGAGGGTGAGCATAGCTCCACGCACGTTGGGAGGTGCAATCTCCGAGATGTACATCGGAGAGGTGGTCGAGAGTACGCCAATACCGATGCCACCCACGAAGCGGCCAACGATAAGCTGCGTGAGCTGGAAGGAGGCCGTTTGCAGGGTGGAGCCCAGAACAAACCACGCAAGTCCCACAGCAATGGATACCTTGCGTGACCAGCGGTCGGCGACGAAACCCGCCATCAGAGCTCCCATAAAGGCACCCAGCTCCAGAAGAGCAGTCATAATTCTGTTGACGCTGTCAGCACCGGTTGCAAGTCAACTATATGGCGATTGTTTCACTAACCCTTTGTTGAGGCTCGCGCTAGACGATACTGCCGAATCAATTTGTGGAAACTGCTTGAGGAAGTGTGGCATGACCAGTACAATGGAGACAAGGCCTTGGTCGAACCCGAACAGCAGTCCGCCAACACAGCTGCAAAGCGAGCACAGGAGTGCGACATAGTTCTTGAAGAGGGCCCGGATGCCTGGAACAGGTTAGTACCATTGGGGTGGGAGGGCAAGAAGGACAGACATGAACTCACCAGAGCCACCATACGCCTTGGCAAGAAGTTCATTGTCATTGGCGTACTCATAGGCCTCGGGTGACACCGTGATTCCGAAATCGGAGGGCGGCGCGAGATTCTCGCGGTTGGGGGCGTGTTCTAACTTCCTGTCGCCTGACGAATGCGATGTAGCCGACATGGTTGTTTCAGGTTGTGACATATGCTAGAGGGTGAACTGGTGCGGAAGGTTCGGTCTCTTGATAAAAGCAGATAGGAAGGATTCCAGTGGAGCGGAGGGTTGGGCCCCGGAAAGTATCGAGGAAGGGTCTGCTTATATCTCTCTGTCTGCCCATTTGCTGGGTAGGCAGTTTCCGAACCCCACAAGCACACAACCATGTAACCGTGGGGCCACAATCTGAGAAGGACTGTCTAGTACTGAGGAAGAGCCACGATCTCAACGAATCACCTGCCACGATTGAGATAAAGATGGTTGTCGGCAACTCACGGTCGAGAGTGATCACGCGCGCCAACATGGTCAAGGCTTGGCCACTTGCGTCATTGTCTTCCCACGCCCATGTTCATTTACCCATCGATGTATAACTGCCCATCCGGTAGCGAGGAGGGACTAGCTGGGACGAAGATCTCGGCAGGATACGATATCTGCCGAGGCTCGGTCAATCGAACCAATCTCGGTCACTAGGTGTTACTACCAGCAGGCGGAAGTAGGATATCCGTGAGGTACGACCGAGTACAAGTGGACGGGTCGTCCGGTCCGGTGGCACGTCCGTTGTGGGTCCGTCCGCGGACCGACCTCGGATTGAACATAGGGCTCTCGGAGGACTTGTAGGACTTCAAGTCGGATGTGTGGTGGACGCCGCCTCTCTCCTAAGTTCCTTGGCGTTCTGTCCGCCGGAGGTGAGTGCATCGGTGGGGTTTTGAAGGGGGTCACATGGCCGCCACCAGTGGGTTACTCGTTATCCGCCTATCGTGGGCTATCCCCTGAAGGAGTCGGGGTCAGCAGCACCAGATGAGCATTCACATCGAAACTCCACTCTATCAAACTTATCACCCTTCTCTCTCTTCTGAAGAGATCTCCTCGATGAATTCAACCTACCAAGTCCATCGCCAGGGAGCCGAACCCTGCCACGTGATTCTCGGGTAGCAAATACAACGGATGATACCTTTGCATATGGCCTGCAGGCCTACAAGGACTGCGAGGCCAAACCGCCAGTATCTCCGCCTCTCACTTCTCTCCTGTGCTGTAGTAGTGGGCCGCGTGCTCAGGGACTCACCGAGCAGCAGCGAGCTGACTTTGAGGTTGAAGCGTCGATAGCCGAGAACTGGCAGACGACACAGCACTCCGTTTGACCCTGCACCCCACCCTCCCACACAGAGCCACAATCACAGAGGCATACCCACCTCTCACAGCTCCCCTACAACATCGGTCAAGTACGGGCGGCCTACATCGCAGGCTCGGACGAAGTCTGCCCGGGCTACCGGATGGTACGAAGGCTTAGTGAGCAGTAATGAATAGAGCTGAAGCAATAGTCAATGCCGCGCTGTATATTACGCCGGGCCTGCACGTCCCGTTGGGCTCCCCAATGGCCTCGATTCCTGAGGCTTCTTTCCACCTTTGCTGGACAGAAAAAGGGTTAGAGACTTGCGTCTCTTCGTGCTCGCACGCTGAGTCGAACAGCGGTCAGCTCAGAAGGGAGACAAAGCCACAACGAACGGTGATAACCACCTACACTATACGAGCTCATTTCATAACAAGGGACGCTAGACCGACGAGGATCACGGTCACAGCCAGGCTGTGCCTGCGCCCACAGGGCGTGTGCGACCATGAGCTTCTGTTCAGGCACTGTGAGGCCTCTCCTGCAGCTCGACAGGCCCTTTGTGTTGTGAGATCGTCAGTGCGAGCGTGCTACATGGGCAGCAACCAGGCAGTCAATGGTAAGTGAAACGTCAGTGCCAAAAGGCTCTTCTCTGGGACAGTCAATAATGGGACCATTGTTCTACGGCCGTCTTTCATTATATCGCCGTCCCGTTCGGGCGCTGACGGCTAGCTGGCAGGGGCAGCAGCACTGGACGTCAACGCTACGGAGGTGGAAGCCTTAGCCTTGGCCGCCTGGGTCATACCGTCCCAGAGTGCCTTGACCGCTTCCTGGAGGGCTGCACGCCCGGTCTTGCTCACGCCCGTCTGATTGCACCAGGCGTGGATGTGCCCAGAGATGAGCTGGAGAGTGGCGTCAACCCCGCTAGCTTTGAGCTTGTCGCTGTAGGCAAGGCACTCGTCGCGGAGAGGATCGAACCCGCCAACAGCCAGGTGCGCGGGAGGTGCACCAGTGAGGTCTGCCTGGAGGGGGGAGATGCGTGGGTCTGCCCGGTCGTCGGCCGGGTCGAGGTAGCGATCAAAGTACCAGTCCATTTGCTCCTCGGTGAGGAAGTAGCCCTTGCCAAACTTCTTGTAGCTGTCGCGGCGCGTGACAAGGTCCGTGACGGGCGAAAGAAGGAGCTGGAAGTCGGGCGGAGGGAGCTGACCACCGGCCTTGAATGCATTTGTTGTCTCGTTGCAGACGACTGCGGTGAGGGTGCCGCCTGCACTGTCCCCGGCACAGGCCACGAGGTGGCCCCAGTCCTTGTGCTCCCGGACATATTTGTACGCATCCAGCGAGTCTTCAACGCCCGCAGGGAACTTGTGCTCGGGCGCAAGGCGGTAGTCGATCGACACGACGACCAGGTTGGTGTTCGCCGCGATCGAACGGCAGATGTCATCCGTGCTGTCGAGACTTCCCAATGCAAAGCCACCGCCATGGAAATACACGACAGAGCCAAGGACGGGCTTGCCGGGCTCGACATTGTTGTACAGCCGCGCCGGAACGGTCCCGTTTCGGGTGGGGATGGTAATGTCGTTAATGAGACGCACAGGCTCATTGAGCGCGACCCAGTAAGCCTTCGAGTCCATCTCGGCCCGGCGGGTCGCAAGAGCGTCATCTCCATGCGGCAGTCTGTTGGTGATCTTGAGTAACACTTGCACGTCAAGGAAGAGGTCCTGGGAATCGATCGTGACTTGCCGGCCGGCAATTAGCCGGAGCATCCAGTGGGGAAGCGAGCCGAGGAGGCGTACGATGGCGCGCATAAGCTTGTCGCCAAAAGAAGGAGCGAATGCCATGGCTGATATTTATGTTGTCAGTGAGTGGATGGGGTGGGAGAGTGAGAGGAGGAACGAGTGAGATGCTTCAATGATTCACTTCCGGTCTCTGAAACGAGTGAACCTTCTGTGATGGAAGCATCTGTGCGCCCAGGGGAGGGCCACTTCTCTTCCCATCGCCATCGGACCTTTCCTGTCCATATCACTCAGGTTCTATGTCTTCTCAAAGATTCTTTGTGTCACACGTCTAGGGAAAGTCCGTGGACAGAATGGAACCGTCGCGACTGCGTACACCCTCCTGGTGCTGAACCTGGCGATGACTCTTGTCTTCAATCTTCACTCTCATTCTCATCACCTCTGAAACCATATTGCGTTCTGGTCGAACATCCTCTCCAAAGCACACGTGGCTCTTGTGGTGTAGTGGCTATCATACTCTCTTAGGGTGGCAGCTTGCCTCTTAAGCTGGGAGTGGTCCTCGGTTCAAATCCGGGCAAGGGCCTTCGTTTTTGGAAGTCTGAGGCCCCGTTCGATGAGGGAGGAAAAGAACGTGAGAGGGAATGGGAGGAAGCGTGGATGATGAGAATGGGAGTTGAGAACGAAGACGAATGAAGACAACCATGCGAGGCAGAGGCAGCGTCCACCTTCTTGCCAGATCCACTCCTTCGCGGGCACTCGTCAAGATTCCGCAGTGGAGTGCAGGCTGTCATGCAAGGAGACTTGAGAGTAGCGTCATTGTGCTGCCTTCTGATCTGCCTCATGGCCTCAGTTCCAATCAGCTTTGAAGCAGTTAAAAGGGGACCGAGCAGCTGGAAGCTATGTGCGAGTGCCACGGGGACCGTCAACAGGATTTCGCCACATGTCTCTGCGGAAAACAAGAAAGAAACAAGACGCGTCCGGTTGCACCAGTTGTCGTCCACGCCGCACCCGCGTGGACGTATGTATGAGTGAGGGCGTGGCCATCGCACGGTCGGCGTAGGAGTGGAGAGTCTGATAGGTGAGGGGGGAATTAGGAGGTACACCATCTTTGAGGAGGGTCTCAACTTCTGATTGGAGTTGGCATCGGAGAACGCCACCAGCCCACAAGGCCCGGTTCTCGATTTTGGTAGCCTCCTTTTGGGGGCACTGCTCGCTGATGCTGGTCGGGTGTTCTCATGGGGTCTGTGACCTGAGTGGTAGTGCCAGTCAAGCAAACTACCGCTGCCCATCGCTGACGCTACCAAGACTGGGTGCTTTCATTTCTCGGTGGAGTAAGAAAGTGCGGGGTCAAGGTCGAGGGACTGGGGATACGGAGACGAGGAGCTAATGACGTGAGAACCCCATCTTCTATACAGGAAGCTTTGCGGTGTGTTGGTGAGTAGTTCTCTCGTGCAGCCTCGCTCACCATCACACCCTCGCCACGCGTCATACCATCACGGCAGCATGTCGGGGTCCGAGTTGAGCCTGCTGCTCCACCTCGCTCCACCTCGCGATGCCAAGATGGGGCCCTCCGCGTGCTCCGCACCTGCTCCGAGCTCCAGCTTTGTCGGCCAGGAGAGCAGCCACGTGCCGGCTGGCAACAAGCTACAAGCTCCCACCACACCAAGGCCCAGGCGCCAGTAGTGGTGTGCATTCCACTCGTAATCTATTTTTCCGCCGATGCCGGCGCCACCCGTACCCCAAAAATCAAACAGAGTTTGCTAGTCGCGGTGGAGGTTAGGCGCTGCGGTCGGCTCGAGCAGTCTCGACCCTGCTCCACTCTGCGCACTGGGTTTCGGCCTGGACTCTGAAGACTGCGGGCTCCAGAGAGAGAGACGGAAATGACAGTTAGACGTAAACAAACAAACAATTGTAAGCAAACAACGACGCTGGTGAGCACGGGACTAGTCAACGAGGCCACATTAGTGGAGGCGCAATAGACAGCTGTTCTTTGTCAGATTCGGCTCTGAGAAGGAGCTGTCGGGTTTAATTCCACCCCCAGTGGCACGAGACGGGTTGAGCTGGCCGGACACTCACATGTTGTGGGCCTGCAGCCTTCGCCGTTCTTGCTTCGCAGTCCTCCCTGCTAAGACCGTTCAAGCTCAGTCCAACGGAGCTGCAGGCGACCGCGATCCAACGTCCTCTATCGTTCAGACGCTCACCAGTGCCCGCTACGATTCACCGCCTGGCTAGCAGCGGCTAGCACCGGCTACGTTGTCTGCCTGTCCGTCTTGAGTTGGACGGCTGCCGAACAGCCGTTGAGAAATAAACCCTCTGACGCGCGACTGACGTATGCATGATGCCAGGGGCCAGGGGGGTTCCTCGCGTGCCCAAATCAATCCGCGTTCCCCCAAACTCTAACTGTGCCTAGGCGTCGTGGATCGGAGGAGAAGAGGGCACCGGTGTGGTAGTAACTTGGCAGCATTGGGTCGGGTGGGTGTTGTAGAGAGACAGGGAGGAGGAAGCAGAGAGAGCTAGAGAGACGGCACGACCCATGTGGCTGCTGGCCGCTGATCGGGAAGTGTAGATCTCTGACGGTATGTGGCACGGATGTCACTTGAGGGAACAGGGGCACTAGTCATCACAGTGGTCGTTCACCATTCACCCAAGACGCGATACAGGGACCTGCCGCGGTGGGGTCGTTCAAGCAGGCAGCAGCAGCCGCTGTGTAGCGTGCTTATTATGAGATGGTGATGAGCAACCAGCCCATGAAAATGGTGACAGGGAAGGGATGTCTCCGATGCCGCCGGTTCCCAGGTGTCTTGAGGAAGCTGACGAGCCGGGCAGAGGGAAGCGAGAATCGCAGCTGGAACCCCAAGGAAATGGTAAGTCTGGCAGCTTCGTGGCCATAGGTCAGCTCTGCGTCGCTCCAAACGGCACTCTCCCCCAGATCAGAGACAGACGACAAGACCCGTCCTAGCAGGAACGCCGGATGCCTGCAGCATCCGGAGCGCAGGCGTGGTTGTACCTCCAGTGTACATTACCGACAATGCCTCCGAGCACCACCATCCCCAAACCAAGTGTGGCCGACAGCGAGACGGAAAGCTTCCCGGTGGCGGCCGTTCCGACGGCCAATTCGCCGCCAACACACTACTCTTGCACACGAGCAATGAAGCTGGCACAAACATGCGGCTACCTCGTGGCGACCCCGTTTGTCATGTCTCGGTTGTCCCTCGGCTCGCTTTGCCGCGGTTGTGGCCAAGTTGCCGCAGTCAGCAGGTGCGCGCAGTGCAGGAAACGGTGGGTGGGTGGGTGGGTGGGTGGGCCTTTGTCTCACATCTAGGGTCGGTCCATTGCTGATCCTTTGTCTCACCCGTCCTGCATCCTGGGTCCATCCTTGATATTGATCCACTTCTTTGGGCTCGTGCCTTTCCCTTGATCTGGACTCCCGAGGAAGTGCTGGAAAATATGCATCACGCGGCGCGTCGCAGGAGCCGCGGAGCCGGATATCTGCGATAACCCCATTGTCCAAGCTGGTAGTTGGCGGTGCCGCTGCCACAGCCAGGGCCAGCGCCGTGGGCCTAGACTGTACGCGACGGTCAGCGTTCAGGCTGGGTCTGCTGTGGGAACGTGGTGGCCGAGTGTCCATGCGTCCAGTCAAGACAACACGCCTTCACCACACCACCACCACCACCGCCCCGTGCCGAGCCATCCAGTTCCTGGCGCACATGCATCGTGTTCACAGTTCCCTAGTCCCCGCTCGTTACTGCTCGGCTGTAAGCCACCCTGCGGCCGGCCTCGCCATCACCATCGCCATCGAGATAAATAGAGCTGCCGGCAATTCATACTTGCTGAATACGGTCAGACGCGAGCAGGGAACAATTACGACCGTCCTTAGTAGCGAGGCCTTCTTCTTATTCCGACTCTGATTCTACGCCGCCTCTTTTCTGATACAGCCGCTCGACATTGGCCTGAAGGCCTGCTGCCATCCGGAGGCGACAGCAGCCAGCTGCAGCGCCAGAGCCCAAGCCACGGCACATCAAAACACCCAATGCCCTCCCCCCCGGACCCAGAACACCGAGACAGGGTCACGACACGGCGAGGCGGGCGGGACCCGTCCGCTGATCGTCCGCTGCCGAAACGACGCGAACAGACGTTTAGTCCACTCATTGTCCACCCTGTTCCTTTCTGCCGAAACGTGGCGCATGGGACCTTTTTCTGCATACACTGTAGCTGCGAGACCGAGGCCGGACCCTCGCGAGCGGTGGTGAGTCAGCTGCTGCTGGGAAACGCACACCAGATGCCAAAAAGGAGCCACGAAACAAAGGTCTGAGGAAAACCGTCTGTAAATGGTTGGATTGATAGTGGAAAAAGCTCGAGGACAGCGGGGACCGCGGTTCCGTAAAGGCTGACAGCAATGCACGTCATTAGCCAAGTCCAAAAGCCAATGGTCCACAAACCTTCGAGCATGAGTCTAAGTCTAATGCCCCCTCGCGCGTCAGCGAGAGCTGCCGTCAGTGTGCGCGTGGAGACCGTCACTGTCAACACCCGAAGTGAGTCGCATCGGCTTTGTTGACCTTGGCCTAGATCTGAAGCGACAGCAATGACTGTCCTTTCTACATCAGCAGCCGCATGGCAGGACGCACTTGTACTGTAGCTGGTAGCCGACACATCTGGATGTGTGCTTCGCGTGTTCTAATCTAAATAACACCTGGCATTTGGGCTGAGTGATGGTGGGGTGGTGGAGCTATTTGGTCTAGGCCCTCTGTCTTAGAGATTGTGACTAGACGACTCTGGGGTCTGGACTGGTAGCTGTATGCCTGCCAGTCCTGGCCCTCGAGACTGATAGCTTGTTCCCTCCATAGTAGGGCTAATTATCGTTGCTGTAGCGTAGGAATCTAGGAGGCTAATGGGGGCTATTATTAGGCGGGTTTTTTACTCGCTTTTTTTCAAAGACCCCATCTTTGACCATGTGGCTCATCCCTGGAGCTGCGAGATTACATTTCCAGGGAAGACGACCGACTATTCATTCTGGACGTTGGCTGCGGTCGGTAGGGATGGATGGATGGATACAGGGTAGGGCAGGCATACTATGCTGCTGCGTGCCGTTGCGTGCATGCTTCATCCTGCATCCTGGATGCCATCCACACGCTGTTGGTCGCCTCTGCGGGCGGACACGGCCGATGCGCGTTTTGGAGCGGGGGCGAGATAAGATGCGGCGGCGGCGGCAGTCCCGCGACCGACAGCCGATCGAGGGCACCCCCCGTCTGTGCGCAGACGTCGGCGGCGGTTCTGTTCCAGCCGCGCCTGGCCAAACTCCCTGCGGGCCTTGTCTAAGCATGATGCATCCAACGGACAGGCAGCCCGCTCACATGCGGACGACTGCAAGCGCACAATGCAGCCCCCACTGATCAAGATCTGGAATACAAACTTGGCTGCAGACATCCAGGGAAAGGTAGTGTCCAGGACAGTGGAAGGCATAAGGATATCGAGGAATCCCAGTCCCAGTACCCCGGTATGTGCCCTGTTCCTTCAATGCGCACACTGCAGGTGTCCACCCAATGGCATTACCACACCGCCGGGACATGGCGCTGCAGGGACCGCTGCGCTGTCGAGCACCCCCGTCTGTGCGTCTGCGTGGGCGGGGCGTCGGATTGTGCACAACGCCGCGTCTATCGGGGGTGCGTGTCGCGATCATGCCCTTAAAAGCGTGGTGCACAGACAAAGACCATGCACAACGAACGATGACCAATAGTCAGCGAAGGCCGTGGTGCACGCTTTCCCTGGTGCCGAGGTTGCCAAGACGATCTGTGCCCCCGTCCCCACGGTTCAAGAGCAACTTTTTGCGGTGGGACAGAAAACTTGAGGCGGCTGCTCGTGCTCAGAAAGTCGAGCCAGAGCAAGCCCAGAGGTGCCGGCATTGGGCGCCATGGGGCGTCATGGGAATGCAGGCGGAATGATCGAGAAGAACGGCCGAGTCTGAAGGGTTGGGCGTCGTCGCGCAGCGACTACTCTCGGCGCGTGGTGTTGCACCCGCTTCTACACGCGGTCCACCCGCTTCTACACGCGGCGCGCGCGCCCGGTGGCTCGTCGCGGTGACGACTCGAGAGCCGATGCCTGCAGCCTCGGGATGACATGTTTGTCGGGCCCGATGCATCAGTTCCCACATAGCTACCGCCTGTCATGGCTGACAACGAAACGTCATGACTCTGGGGCAAGCCATGTGCCACTCGCCACCTGCAGCCATGGCGATCAGTTAATCTGTATCCCGGTGCCGGAGATTGGAGATCCGGCCCTGTCAGTATGCAGTCCGGATCGATCAGTCGGATACCCGCTGAGGCCTGCAGAACCTCGGCTCTCGGCTGTTAGGACGTCACAGCGCCGCCCTTGGGCCGCTCGGCGTTAGCAACACGGACCCTTGCCGCTGTCGACGTCGGACGTGGCGGCAGATGGTCATGGCGATCAGGTGCGGGCATGTGGGTGAGCTAGGACCGCGTGTCAGAGTGGTTGAGATTGCTAGATCACTGCAGCATTGCTGGATGCAACCTGTGGGCCTGCGGGGATGTGCGTCTGATTGTGATCCAGCCATTGTGCGTCCTGGCGCTGTCACTGGTCACTGCAGTGCTCTGCTGAAACCCTCGTGACCCAAGCTTGCACGGCTGAGCGCCTGGAGGAGCTCTCTCCACAACCTTGCAGTGAGTGCAGTGCATGAGCTAGCTCTGTAGGCGGCTGTTGGGTGCTGGTTTGAATATAGAATGGTCGTCGTCGAGCGGGGATGTGAGGGAGTAGTTCTGGGCCAGCGCCCCGCTCCAGACTGTGTGTTGCGAGTTTCCAGGCCCGCCCACTTTCGACTGGGGGGTCATGAGCTCAGGGATGGCCCACCGAGAGAATACTATCCAGCAGGAAAGGCGGAACCAAATAACGGGGTTGGAATGGTCCCTGGTCCTGCGCTCAGCCCGGGGCTTGCCCGCCCTGAATAGCTCCTTTGTGTATGCAGGCCTCGCCCCCGTTTTTGTGCTGCTGGTGCTCTGCGATCGCCGTCAATGACCCAACGGAGACTTGTCGGGTCGCCGGGGGGGAGGAGGAGGAGGAGGAAAGGAGGGACAGGGGGGATACACTGCGCCCGAGGGGGAACGCACACACACACCCCAGAAAATGATTGTGTGTGTGCTCCAGACCCAGCAGACTGCAGGCAGCCAGCAGGCAGCCAGCAGGCAGCCAGCAGCAGCACACTCGTCTCCACTCTCCCATCTCTCCTCTCTCATTCTCTCCACTCTTTTCCTCTCTCTCCTCTCCCTCTCGGCCCCATAAACCAACCCCTGTCACACTCCTTTGACAACATATAAAGACCGCTCCACCTCTCGCTCTTTCAGTCTCCACCATCCCCATCAAGGCATCGCTAGTCGACTCCACTTACTCTTCAAATACTTCTCTCTCTCTCTCTCTGCTAAGCGTACACTGTAGACCAGTCTACCACCACCACCACTTTCATTAGCTACACCCGCTCTCTCCACCAAAACAACCAGACAACAACAACAACAATGTTTGCTGCTTCCGCTCTCATCCTCCTTGCTGCCGCCGCCAAGGCCCAGAACGTGCTCTATGAGCAGTCCAACGTCAAGGCTACTGTGTAAGTATCCACCAGTGGGCCAGTGCACCCTCAACGCGGTTGTAGCACAAAAACGCGCACCGTGAAAACGCTCGGTGCCTCATGGCGCCTCATGCCTCAACCATTTCGCGGCGCGTGCCTGCCCTCCACCACCAGTCTCACTTTTTAGCTCTCAACTGACGCGCCAGCTACTACGACGTTGGCGAGGCCACCAACGGCGACGTCTGCGCTGGTACCTTTGGCGCCAACTGGGCCGCCGGCATCAACGAGGGTACCACCTACTGCAACGACAACACCGACTACACCACCCTCAACGGCTTCAACACCAACCGCATCGTCGGTGAGTAACAGCACCTTGGTCGTTCAGCGTTTCACATCTAACGCCACACAGCCTTGAACGAGACCATGGTCTGGGGCGACAAGGCCAAGTGGTGCGGAAAGGAGGTCCAGGTCTTTGACTCGACCGGCAAGCAGATCATCCTCGACGAGGGACCCTTCTTCATCTGGGACTCGTGCCACGCCTGTGCTTCCAGCCCTATCATTGACCTTTCGGCCAAGGGCTTCACCAGCGTCAAGGGCGGAACCTGCGGTGGCGACAACCCCACCGGTCTCAGCATCAAGGTTCTCGACAACACCATCAACCCCCACGACCTCTCCAACAAGGGCTCTGGCGCCGCTGCTGGCGGCTCCACGGCGACCCAGGAGGCCGCCGCTGCCGAGTCTCCCGCTACCTCGTCGCCTTCCATCCGCGGTACCGGTGCTTGGTGGGCCGCCACTTCGGCCGCTCCCGCTGCCGCGGCCACCACCACTGCTGCGATCCCCAACGGTGTCCTCGCTGCCGTTCCCGTTGACGTCCCCGCCGCCACCGCCGAGTCTGTTGCTGTTCCCGCCGCTTCCGCCTCCGTCCAGGCCGCCACTGGCGCTTCGTGCGAGTACGGCAAGTGGTCGTGCGCCGGCAACAACATCCAGGTCTGCTCGTACACCTCGGACTCGAAGCTCGCCTGGATCGACGCCGGTACCTGCGACAACGAGTGCTCCATCACCTCGTCCGGCTCCATCATCTGCCAGTAAGCTAGCTTACTGAGCTCCACAGGAGAAGCTGCGCTTCTCCAACACCCAAAATAAAACACATTCTCTCCTAGTCTCCGGCGTGTGTATAGTAGAAACCCTTCAATGTTCTGTAAGGCCAACGACAACCGCTCGAGGGGGGGTTGATCCCCCTGCTACCCGCCGCCCGCGCGCTCACCTCTCGACGAGGAATGCGCCTGGTTCCCCGGCCGCTGTGCAGCCGGCAGCGGGCGGACAGCCTGGCAGCTGGAACGCCGTGTAGCTAGACTACTACGGCTCTCTGCCTGCCCCGTTGTAACCTTTGCTTGTATCCTTACAGCTCCCCATAGACTCCAGCAGGGACTTGTCCCAGCGACGATGAATCTGCTGCCTCCGAATAGCACGAGCAAGCCAGCTACCAACTGATACTGATACTAAACTGTGCCGGCCGCTATTGGCACTGAGTAGCTTGCCTGGAAGTCCACTCGCCATCTATCCCACCATCCCATCCACCCCTCAAACCAGGTCTCATCTCTGAAAGGCTCTCAGAGAACATACGCTCATCGCACTCCCAGTCGCCGCCGAGGCTATGGACATGAATATCACAGGGAGGGATTCCGCACGGGACGGAAAGATGCGGTGCCGTCGCGTCCACTATCCGTCCGGTGACGATATCGCGCCGCGTACCGCGGTCCCTCGGACACTATCGCCACCGCCACAGCGGCGCCCGAGACTGCTCGGGGTGTGGTAGCAGGTGCTCAGTGCCCGTTTTCCTCCACGGCTGGGTGGGGTCCGGAGACTGGGAGCAAAGGCAGGGGCCGCGGCGGGCGCAAAGGCATCAGCCCCGAGGAAGAGAGCACCCCCGAAGCGGCGACACTGGCGGCAGACATCACTGATCGATGGGCGTCGTCGAGCAATGACCAATAAACGATGCATAATAGCAAGTCCAGGCTCGGCCGGCGCGGCGCGGACTGTCTCCAGATCATCTCCAGAACGTCCAGAACCGCGAGGGAGCACGAGACGCGATGAAAAGCAAATACACAAGCCAGACCCCTCGGCAATGTTGTAATGTTTAATGAGTCGGAGATGAGAAAATCTGACGTCACGCCACATGTCCGCGATCAATATACAGCTAATCTCGGCCATATCCGCGTGCGTGCCTGTCGTTCGCTCGCGCGCTCGCGGCTGCTGCATGTGCTGTACGCTGCAGCGCACGGGCGCACGTAGCGGCGCGCGCGCGTGTCGGCCGGGGTCACTCCGTCGCGGCAGTGTCTCTTCTGGCTCTGCGCTGCGTCTGCGTTGTCTCCGCATCCGTCCGCGTCGCGTCCTGTCTCAGCGGCAGTCTCACTCGCTCGGCAGTCACAGACAGCGTGGTGCTGCGCCTTGCCGTGGCGGCGTTTTTCGTCTTCGCTGCTTTCTTGCGCACTGTGCGCGCCCCGCTGTGCTGCTACCGTTCGGGCGTGTGGGTGCCCCATGGCCCACGGCAATGGCACATGACTCGTGCGCGCCCGCGCACTGCCGCAAGTCGCAAGCCGCCAGCTGACGAGGCGGGCTACGGGATCGGATCGGCGTACGTACAGGCGTGGAGAGGCAGTCGCCAGCGGGGAGACAGACAGAGACATGTGAGAGCGAGACGCATGGGCCCAGAACAACAAGGCGCGAGAGGAACGGAAACGACATTACACGACATGCACGACAGACACACCCGAACGTGAAACCTGCGTCATTGGGGGCATGCAGGGCATGGGCGCGAGGGCACGTCAAGGGCTCAGCGGGAGCGCGTTGGCGTGAGCTTTGACATCGACAATGGCAGGAACCTGGACATGAACATTGACATTGACATGAGCATGGACATGGACATGAACATGAACCTTGACATGGGCAAAACAGGAGTCGACAAGCACGCCTACGACGCGGGCGGAAGACTGGCGGAAGCTGGACGGGACATGGCTGGGAGGAACGGCCATCACCGTCACGCCACGCTCTGCTCGGTGCGCGGTGCACGCGGTGGAAGCGAAATTACAGAGCCAGGGGATGGGACATGCTTACATGAGCGGAGCGTCACTGTTGCTGTCACTGCCATGTCACATCCACCGTCACTGTCGCAGCCGCGGTCACACGGTCCGGTTCCGGCCGCTGAGCTTGTTTGTTGTTGTTTGCTTGTTTGTTTGCTTGTTTGTTTGTTTCGTTGGCCAGTCTGTCGAGATGGGTGATGTGCTCGCCAGCCTGGGCCTCGCAGCCGTCGCTCATCCTCCAGCACACAGTCAGCAGCCAGAGTCGCCACGTAACATTAGCAGCTGGCTGTCAGCAGTTAGCAGCCAGCAGTCAGTACTCAGCAGCCATTGTTCAGCAGCAGCAACGGCGGCAGTTTGCAGAAAGCAGCTCGTCAAGTCAGGAGCACAGGACCGAAAGCCTGCAGTCTGCACCGAGCGCCGAGCACCCTGGGATGCTGATTCACGGTCCGACTCGAGGGCCGCTTCTCGGCCACCGTGCTCCCCTCGCAGTATGCTGGCGTCCAGATCAGGTGCTGCATACACAACTATATCATTCAGACCGTCTTTACTTCTCTGGTCTGCACGTGTCTCGCGAGTCTTCACTTGAACTCTTTACTCTTTCGTCGTCTTGTCTTGACTCGACTCATCTTGCCGCGATCGTATGGGTGGTGTGGGCGGTCTCTCTTGAATCTATAGTGCATGGGTGCTGGCGCGTGTGCTGTCGTTGCTTATGCGTATGGGCGTTGGCGTAGGAGTGGGGCGTTGCGCGGCCTGTCTGTGGGAGTGCGTGCGGGTGGGGATAACGAACCGGAGCGAAAGCAAGGGCAAGTCTGGGTGTCGCGGCGTCTGGAGGGCAGAAGAATGGCACAGGAAGATGGAGGTTGAAAGAGCACAAGGATAGAGAAAGGCAGAGCAGTGGTGTATGGTAGCAGGGGCGGTGGTGTAGTGTGAGCAGCCGGCAGGTGTTGTAAACATAGAGTATACAACGCGTCGGCGATGGTCTGCCTTTTGGTCAATGGATACAGGGAATTAGGCGGGTGGGGGGAATCGATTAGCACAACGGCGGGTATAGCTAGGCGGGGTAATGGGATGCAACGGTATGTTTGAGGGATGCGGAGCGAGCGGGCAGGTGCTCCTGTGCACTGCTAAACGCGCTCGGCGCGCTTGAACAACTTGAACAGCCCCTTGCGCTTGAACACCGAGTGTGCGCCAGGCGTCTGCGGCCGGCCCTCTTCGTCATGAACCGGTACTTGACGAAGAAGCTCGGTCGACTTTGACGAGCGCGGCAGGGTCTGAGAGACCTTGTGCGGCATACGCGCGCGGTCGTCGCCGCCCAGCAGGGCGCGGGCCTTGTCGCGGAGGGAGACCATGGATGAAGGCTTAGCCATGCGTGCGTTGCCGGCCATGCCAGGCTCGGCAGGCGGGGCAAGCATCGTGTAGCCGACTGGTGGGGAGAGCATGTTGGCGGATGTATTGGAGCGGCGCCACGAGGACCGAATCGTCTCTACTGGCTCGTCGTCGGCGCAGTGGACGAGAGTGTCGGGCGGCGAGACAGTGGGAGCATGGACCGTTGCACCGAGGAAAGACTCAGACTTGCGCGTCGGGATGCGTGCAGCCATGCGGCGGAGCACCTGTGGCGTGTTCTTCTTGTCCTTGTCAATCTCACTGTCGCGACGGTGGAAGAGCTGCGATACGGTTGGACGCTCGCGACGCGCTCCGCGCTTCTCGGGAACGGGGATTTCTGCGTGCTTCTCTCCAAGCTCGTCGCGCGCGGCGTCGGCGACAACACGGGCTACCGGTGAGAAGGCGCGGAGGCCCATGGTGTGGAAGTGCTCCTCGAGCATGGGCGGCATGGCGGGCTCGGCGCGGCCCTCGGCACGCGCCTTGCGAGCAATCTCAACATAGTCTAAAGTCAGTTCAGTCCGCATGATAAGCAAGCAACTCACTCTCAATGCTCTTGGCCCATTCGGCGAGGCGGTCGAGGTTGTCCTCCTTCTGGCCGACCGCGTCGGGTGCGGTGGATTGCTTCGCACGGCGGGCGGGAGACGCGTCGATTGGGCCGTCGCGGCCGGGGGCGTTTCCCGGGCCACGGAGAGGACTTCCCTGGAGGCTGGCCGCGTCGCGCGGGCGAGACAGCGACGGCGGGAAGATGCTGCCGGTCGAGATGTTGACGTCGAGCAGGGGGGCAGTGGAGCCGAGACGCGAGTTGCGGACGGGAGTGTGGGGGGTCACTGGGCGGGAGGGGGACTCAACTAGGGAGGAGAGGTGCTCGCTGTGTGCGCTACGGCAGAGCTCGTTCTTTGAGCCGACGACGTCAAGGGTATGCGGGCGACTCTGCGCCGGCGAGCGTAGGGGCACGGTCGAGAAAGGCTTGTCTGCCGACATCATCTCGAACAGCGTCTTTCCGCTGGTGTGCTTCTTCTTGCCCTCGAGTGCCGTGAGCGCGCGGTTCACCGCGTCCTCGCGGCTCAGCGCAGTCTCAAACGACGCCTGGGGAATGACCTGATGCGCAGCGACGACACGCTCCGCTTGGCGGGATTGCTGCATGGCAGGGTTGTTGCCCTCGAGGAAGCCCATGGTGCGTTGCATCGCTTCCTCGCGCGACTTTGCCGGAATCGGGCTCGCACTAAAGTCGGGCTGCGAGACGATTGACACCTCCAGCTCGTCGGTGTGGACGACATCGACCATGTTGGTGAGCAGCGCGCCGGCGGATGACGGGCGACCCATACCGGGCGACTCGCAGTCGGACGGCTGGCGGTTCTCCTTGTCCATGTAGGTGGCACGCTGGGTCTTGTGGGTCTGAGTGCGGATGCGCGTGGCATTGGGCTTGACGCGCTTCGGGGACACCTTTGGACGGAGTTGATCCGCGCTAGTGTGCTGCTTGATGCTCTCCCCAAGTGGGGTAACCTGACGATCGGCGCGCTTCTTCTTCTTGCGCACCATTGCGCCGACGTCGCTCTTGACGGCCTTGAGCCTGCGCGCGCGGGCTACTTCCTCGTACGCCTCCTCGGTCTCATCGTCGGGCTCATAGACGGCCTCGCGAATAAAGTTGGGCGTGCCAGGGTTGAGCGACTCCTTGGACGGCTGGAGGGCGGCGTGGTGGTACGCCTGGAGAGCGCTAATGCGGTGGATGGGGTCGGGGCAGATCATGTAATGCAGGAGGCTCTCCATCACTAGGGTCAGTGACGCCCACGCTTCCACTCACTTGGAGGCATCTCCCAATCACCCAACCAGGCTCCCGCGCGGGTGCGGCTCCAATACTCGGGCAAGTCCTCCTCCACAAACACCTCATTCTCGTCGTATTCGAACGGGGTGCGGCCGATGAGAATCTCGTAGAAAGTCACCTGAGAGGGCGTGAGCAAGGAACAAAGTAAATGTAACTCACACCGAGAGACCACACATCCGAAGCGCGTTCATCGTGCGGCTGACCGACGACACGCTGGGGGTCGAGGTACTGTGGGTCAGTTGAGGGTAACACAAGTTTCAGCTGCCACCTACTTCTGGCGTGCCCATGCGGACGGTGGACAGGAAACGGCCAGGGGAGCCGAGCTCATGTTTTTTCGCAAAGCCAAAGTCGACGAGTACTGGGACGTCGTTGTACGTCATCACGATGTTGGCTGGCTTGATGTCGTTGTGAGTAATGCCGCGCTTATGGAGGTAGCCGACCGCGCTGGCGAGTGCCCGAAAGTAGGGACGCGCCCGCTGAACTGAGATCTTGCACTCGATGAGATGAGAGTGGAAGGGCATGACAATTCTGGTGTCAGCAATTGATCGAGACGGCCAACTCACAGGGCGTAGCCCGGGGTGATGACAAAGGCCTCGAATTCGATAATGCTCGGGTGCGTGTCGTGACGGAGGCTACGAATGATCTTCATCTCGTGCCAGAGGGCATGCACGCGCTGGGTGTTGGCCTGTGGCCGTGAGGGAGGCGGGGCAGCGAGAGGCGGTGAATTGGTGGGGTTGAATTAACAATGTTTACGCGTTTACGGAAGAGCGGGTATCAGCAATTTGTTCGGTGAGACCCCTGTGTGTATACTTACAGCTTCTTTGCCGCGGTGTGCGAGCTTGACAGCAACGCGGCCAGCGGCGCCGAGGCCACCATTCATGGCAGCGGCGCGGCCGAGACGGCTGCCGGGAGAGCTGCGGACTCCGTTGGGACCCACTGGCGGCTCGCGGAGACGGCACTGCCAGACGCTACCCCAGTTGCCGAAGCCAATCTCCTGCTCAAAGAGGAAGCGGTCCTCGAGCTGCTGGTCCGAGAGGTTGTAGATGCCGGCCATGGCGTTGACAAACTTCTGGTACTGCTCATCCTCGCCAATGTCCTGCTTGCTCGCGACCTTGCGGTTTCCCTTGTGGTCTACCTGCTGCGCGAGCTGGGTCGCAGCGATGAAGCGCGCAAAGTCGGCGGGGGTGTGCTCGCGGGAAAAGTCGTCGTCATACTCGGGGGTAGCGACGCGGCTGCGGAAGCTGCTGTACGTGTTGTCACTAGTGTCTGCTGGGGCCGAAGGCTGGCTGGAGAGGTAGTCGGAGTGGGGGAGGTCGTCGTCAGAGTCGTCCGGGTGGCGTAGGCATGGGTCGGGTAGGTACTCGTCTACGTAGCGGCGCTTCGGCGAGGGGGACGGCGATGCGCGCAGCGACTCGGCGTCGTACATGAAGGCGGACGAGTTGGCGGCGTCGCCAACTGCAGCAGCGGGGTTGGTAGTGTTGTGGGTGATGTGAGAAAGATCGACAGTGTGGTGTCGGCGAGAAGCAGGGGTGCAGGTGTTGATATGAGTATGGGAGTGTTGGTGCTGAAGCAGGTGGTGCTCATCGCCGGCAGGAGCAGGAATGGTCGCGGGGGCGGCAGCAGCAGCAGCAGCAGTAGGAGTAGCAGTGGGCAGCGGCGGCAGCGGAGCAGGGTCCAGTGGAACGGGGGCGGTGGTGGCGTTGTTGGGGTTTGCAGTGTGGATGGCGTTGGCGTCGTAACGGGCATGGTGATTGTCACGGTCACGCTTGACAAGCACTGGAGGCTGCTCCTCCGCGGTCTTGTCCCGCTGCTGCTCTCCAGACCTCCTGTTGTGCGCGTAGCTCGCGGCTGCGCGGTGGCTTGGGCTAGTGTTCTGCCCGCCAGAGGTATGCATCAGGCGGTGGGACGAGACAGCCTTGAGCTTCTTCGAGTCTGACAATAATGTTAGCGTCTGTTTCGAGTCCCAAAGGGTTCGCGTAATGTACACTCACGCTCGCGGCTAGAGGCGGCGGCACGGCCGCCGTGGTTGGAGTAGTGGTGCTCGCTCTGGAGCTCGCTGATACCCCCCTGCTCACTGTCGCCGTCACGCTGGCTGGCGCCCGCCTGCCCGGTAGGCACAAAGGCGTCGGCGGCAAGCGTCATACCTGCTGCTTTGAGGTCCTTTGGACCCGAGGTGGGCTGGCGCAGTGCTCCAGACAATGCGAGTCGGAGAGAGGACCAGGCCAGGTTGTAAGGGTGGTGCAGGAGGGGATAAGGTGCCGAAAGGGGACGGTGGGACGGCCGGTGGGAGAAGTGTGGTGAGCAAGTGGGTGATGGACTGAAACCAATATTGTTGCAGCGTCGAGGGGGGGCAGAGGGGCTGCGAGGGTCGTGCTTGTGCAGTGGAGTAGGCGTGAGGGGTGGTGGCTTGGAGAAGTGATATGAGCTAGGTCGCAGATCCGACGAGGAGGCTGTGGAAGAGGAGAGGGACGAGTAGAGGGAGGAGTGATAAGAAGAAGAGTGGAGAGAGGAGAGGTGGTCCGAGGAGAAGGAGAATGTATAGTCGTCGAATTCAAACGGCGACGAGGTGTTGGGGTCGGGGTGGTGATGGTGCGACGGAGATGGGAACCGGAATGAGGAGGACAAGGACGACGCCTTCGAGACGCACGATGCTGATGTGGATGTGGATGGGTGCGCCACCACACACGCCGCGCTGGTGCTGGCAGTCATGATGTTGTTTGTCAGTGATCGCTGATGGATGATGGATGATGGATGATGGATGATGATCCTTGCTGCTCGCTGCCGATTCTCGTCGTCAACGTCGTCGTGCATCCGAGTGTGCATTTTACCCACCCCGCGCCGTGTTTATGTGGAAAGACAGCATCCTGCGCTCGGTCCTCGACGGCAGAAAGCGCGAGCGGGACGCGAACGACGGCGACGTGCAGTGCCGACAGAAAAGACAGGCGCGTCCATTTCAGCTTTGACTTTTTTTCTTTCTGTTCTTTAGGACTGTTTTTGGTCGGGCTTTTTTTTCTTTTTTTTTCTTCTTTTTTTTCAGAGCTGGCAGCTGCTTTGTCTCTTCGTTCCGAGACCCTACTGCTCGCATTTCCTGTCTCTCCATGTTGCCCAGTTCTCACGCTCTGCCCTGCAGTCACCGTCCACCACCCTCCGCGCTCCACTCACAGGCCATGCATGCGCGGCAAAGACATTGCACTGGCGGCACGACATGGCAGAAGCCTGACGCCGTCCTGACCCAGCCAGGGTCCACAGCAGCCATGGCGTTGTTTACTCTTCCAGCTCGAGGTCCGAGCGCGGCCAGAGCGAGGAGAGAGACACCGTCCGACAGACCGAACCTGCGCATCTTCCCCTCGCTTCGAGCGCCCCTCTGTCCTTCGACGGCAGCGACCGCTGCACTCGGACCGTCTCGTACCCGCCCCCAACGTCCTGCCCTTGCCGCTATGCGCCCGACGCTGCTGCGGCCCCTCCAGGCAGCATTGTGTGCAGCATTCAGAGACGAGCTGCGAGAAGATGAGAAATGAGATATGAGGGAGAGGCGCAAGTGGATCCCCCTGTCCTGTCGACATCCCATCCCCTTGTCACTTGCAATCACCTCGAGCTAGTGACAGGGGCAGGCAGTGACCGTGACGTCCCTGCTGCTCGCAGCGGCGTGGCCAATGACACTTTCGGCGCATCGGGACACTGAGGTGGGATGACATTGGCGCTCTCCTCCGAGAGACGCCATCTCCGACGCACACCTGGTATGCAGCAAGCGGGACCGAGCGCTAGATGCTCAGGCAGGGCCTTGGCCATCCATGGCTATAGCATTAGCCATGTACCCCGTCTTTCCGACGCTGCTCGTTGTTGGAAAGTCGCCGCCCATAGCCGGCTCACCTCTTATTCGCTTGCTCACCGCCCCACTGAGCGGGAGAGTTTGCAGAAAGCAGAAAGCAGTACGTAATCGTGTGTCCCTTCCATTCCATCCTCTCGTCCACATGCACGCATCCCCCGCAGCCCGCTGGCTTTGCTCCATGTCGCTCACCCAATCAGTTTGCCATGTCTCTGGTTCTGCAGCAGCACTCTTCGCGACCGACTCGGAACCGCGTCCTCACCAGCTTCCGAACATTACAAAGCCGCGCCCGCCGCGGCTCTAATGTTCATGCATGATCAGGAATGAGAAAGAAACAACAGCACGTCGTCTCCCCCGCTCCCGGCCCTGCATGACCCCAGCGCGATCCTGTCGCCGTGGCTTGGGCGGAGGCGTGAAGCCTTCTTGGCTTTCCTTGCCCTTCCGCGGCGCGTTTCCTCGGTCGCGACTTTTCCCACTCTTGTCGCGTGCGGCTGCAGACATCGATCTGGGACCCGAGTAGCGCGAGGAGTGCTGTACGTATACATGCAGCTGTCACCTGTCGCTGACATGTGAGCGAACACTGTACGTAAGACGCACTGCGGGAACGCGGAACGGGGAGTGACAAGCAATGTCACTCATCCAGGAGCACCCAGGACAGCGCGCGCGACGCCTCTACGTGGCTGCTTTCTTTCTTTTACCTTTTGGCTTTGGGACGTTGGAGCTGTTCGGTGTGTGCTTTGTGGATGGGCATGTGCATTGCTTACCAATGCCCCGGCCTGAGTTGCGCTTGTTATGTGGTCCAGATCGCGGGCTCACTCCATCTCTCGGTGGCCGGCGGGGGCACTGGGCACATGTCTGCGACGCTGCAACTTGGATCGAATGTGGACGGCCTTGACCATGAATGGGGCGATTCGAACGTATTCCGCCCTGCATGCTCGCTGTTGTTGTCCCCGTTCTTGCCATTGCTGGAATTGTTTACATCCGGCCACTGTTTGGCTCCCGCAACGACACTCACAATACAATGCATTATTCATGTTCTACCACAGAGTTAGTGTTGTCTGTCCGCTCATTGCGGCATGTTGCCTGGCAGAGGCTTGAGCAGAAATCCTTCCGCGTTCATGACATTCACGATTCATGGGATTCATCAGATTCAGTCCTTCCTGCCTCGCTCTTCCCCGTGCCCGCGCTCATGTTTGCCACCTCGTCCCCCCACCCCTCACACGTTGTCCGAATCCCATTGCCATTCGCATTCCGCTCCCAACTTCCACTCCTATCCTCAGCTTTCAGCCGCTGTGGGTTGAGTCCCATTCCCATTGTGTCCCCCCGTTTTCGTCCCCCGCCCCCCGTTCCTTCTCCTTCCGTCCCTCGCCGCACAGACACATCCCCAGTCCCGCCCGCCACTACTCCCGCTGCATCGAGCATTGTGATCGCCACATAGGGGGCATCGGCGGGCGCGGCGAGGCACTGCAATGTCGCCATGCCGCCATGTCTCCCGTCTCGGAGACTCGTGTGTCTGTCCCTCTGGCCACTGCCACGGAACGGAGCAGCAGTGGCGCCTCTGCAGTGCCTGTCGTTTCCTTCCTCTTTGGATTCTGGTCGCTCATCGTCCGGTATTTTGCATGTCGATTTCGCATTTCATGTTCGTGTTCATGTTCGTTCGTGTCCCTGTTTGCCAGTTTCGAGTCCCGCTCTACGGGTAATGTATGGCGGCGCCCAGTTGCCGCGGCCGGTCGGGGGCGAGACCCGCTGGAGCCGTCGACAGGAGCGGATACGCGCCCATGGCAGCCGGACAGCGAGCAGGGTACTTTGTATTTTGACGCACGCCGCTGGGTTGCGCTGAGGGTCGCGGGCCCGAGAGCCGTGCTCCGACCAGGACCGGAGGGTGCGATACGGGCCACCGCACCGCGTCGAGATGCAAGACAGCAGGACAGCACAGCAGAACGGCAGCAGGATGGCTGGAGAGCGGGACAGTGGGTCAGCTGGGCAGCAGGACAGTGGCAGTATAGTGCGGCCATCGGTGCACCAGTATTAGGACACAGATTGCCGCTCCGCCCCAGACGCGCGCCCGCAGTCCTCGGGATCCAGCGCGTCGGAATCCAAATGCCCGGACAGCCGACGGCATCCCGGGAACGGCCGGCTTGCGCCCTCCACACCAGTACCGTCGCGAGCACAAGCTCCAAGCGCAGTGAGCCACGAGCAGCGGGGCACGCCCACAGAGCACGCCACCCCGCAACTCGGGCGCCGCGCCGCTCCCCAGCCGCACATCATTGCTCCAAACCAGTGCGAGGTGGGTGCGTTGGGGATCGGGGGGTGTGCGCGGAGGCGAGAAGCAAGTGCCAGTGCCAGTGCCAGTGCCCAATGCCCAGTGCCCAGTGCCCAGTGCCCAGTGCCAAGGGGCAAAGCAAGGGGCAAGGGGCGAGAAGCATGTCGCTCCCGGGGCTCCAGCTCTATCCCACGACACGCCGCGATCGGGGCGCGGGCGCGAGCCCGCCGTCCCCGCCGCGCGCGCATCCTGGCAGGCTGCACCTTGGCGATCCCCGATCCTTCCACGCCATGCTTCGCCGCCAGCCCCTTGGTCAGAGTGCGGATGCGAGTCAGCGCCAGCGGGAGCCCGGGGGGCGCCAACGCAGCGTTCGCACCGCCGAGAGCACGGGGGAGCGGCGTCGGTGGCCAGTGCGCCGTGCGGAGCGAGTGCCAGAGGTCAGCAACCGATACGAAGCACACGCCCCGGCATGGCGGCGGCCAGCCGATCGGAGTATGGGGATTGCGCTCGGGCCATGCTTGGTTTGCTGCTGTGCGCTTGTGCGTCTGTGGTGCGCATCCATTTGCGCATTTGCATGTTTGGATGTTTGGATGGTGGTGTGCGCGTATTCGTTTGGCGGGCGTGTGTGGCGCTTGCATGTTTGCGCCAGGCCAGACTTGGTTCTCGCACTTGTGTCAGGTTGTCGTGTATCGTGTATCGTGTCTCAGCGGACATCCTGCCAGAGCTCGGGCGGCCGTTTGGCCTGTTCCAATAGGGTGTTAGTCCATATCCCCGCACCCAGGCGCGACGCCGGTCCAAGCCAGCCCGCCCGCCCAACACCGCCCGAGTCCGACAATCCATGCAGAGCGCAGAGTCCTATTAAACAGTCGCCGAAAAAGTCCATCCATCGTCTTCCCTGCCCGCCGGTCGCCGCACCGCCGCAATCAGTGTAGCGCGCAGCTGGCCTGTGTGTTTAGGCTTCCATCCATGCTCGCTGCCATGTCAGCGGCTCGCGATATGTCACCAAACTCACGATACTGGACATGCTCGCAGCGACCGGTCAAACGGTGGTCTGTCGCATCCATGGCGCACGGCCACGTTGGACGCGGCGTGGCACAACGCTGCACGCACACAAGCGACGCGGCGAGGCGGATGCCGCGCGCCGCACGCGGGCTGCTGCTACGACAGCCCATCGTCGCCGACCCTCCCAAACATCCGAATTGCCCCTCTGCTGCTGACACATCAGCAACCGCCTACTTTGCCCCGTTTTCCGGCGACGCAACGACGGGGGTCCCTGTGATGCCCGCCTCTCCTGGCTCCTTGCCAAGCGGGTTCGCTGGCGTCGGCGTTGCGAAGCCGACGGCCAGCGGGGACGGCAGGCCGGGCTCGAGGGGCGGGCGCATGATCATGGGGTTCGATCCCTGGCGCGTGCGGGGCAGATGCTGTGGACTGTATGTGAGCAGGGGCGGAGCGAGCAAGGGAGGGAAACGGGGCGTGCTTGGCCGAGGCGGCGTACACGCATAATCGGTGCTGACACCGAAGCAGAAGACTTACGGGTTCTTGGAGGTGTAGTCGGCGCTGCGCGTTAGAGGGCACGACTGGGCTGAAAGCGGAGAGGAAAGACTCACTGGACGTAGGCGCGGAGGACGCCGTCGAGGCTGCTGTTAGAGGTCAATCTTGAGCATTCGGCCTACTTTTCCAGCATCACTCTGGAGAGGTCAGTTCTCATCTACGTGGGCAACACTCACTGGATGGTCTCTCCCACGTCGTGCGCAAAGTGGAGCGACGTGTTCGGGAGGATCACATCAATTTCGACGACCAGGTCGTCCCTGAGGGTTAGCCGCCTTCCTCAAGTGCAACCCACCCGATATGGTAGCACTCGACGTCGGCAATGGATATGACGGGGTTGAAGCGCGAGACGAGATACAGGACGCGCGTGTACTGGTCTGGCGACGCCGAGCGGCCCGACACTTGAAAGTTAGCACCACACTTGCGTAGGTCTACTGGGACGCACGGTTGGCAAAGTTCTGGAGCAGCGTCTTGATCCACTCGATTACGATATACATCGAGAGCACCATGCCGCCAAGGGGGTCGAGGAGACCCCAGCCGAACCGCTGGCCGATCCACTGTTGTCAGTTACTCTGGCAGGCCTGGAGTAACTCACAGGGAAGGCGAGCGACATGATATTGAAGAAGACGTCGTTCTCGGCGTCCTGCGCGAGTGCTTGCACGCCGGAAGACGGGATGCGCGAGCACCAGACCCAGCTGGAGCGAGTGTGAGTGATATCGGTTGTAATCAAGTATCGCTCGACTCACAGGACAGACTTGATGCCGATCGTTGCGAGCATGGTCGCCATGCCGATAGCGCTCAGCTCGACGGGCTCTGCCTCGCCGCGGAACCACGCGCGCTGGAGCGACTCGATGAAGATCTGGACAAACGACGCGATCATGACGACGGAGAAGATGAGCTGGTCTTAGTAATGTTGCAGTTGGACACAACTCACGACACCGAGGGGCTCGAAGCGGCGCTTGCCTGCGGGATACTGCGCTGTTAGCTGGTCGTCATCCCCGGCTACAGCCTCACAAGATGGCGGTCAGTCGGGATGCCTATCGCCCACGACGTGCCAAGAATAATGAATGTAGACAACAGGTCTAGCGCAGAGTCTACCAGACTCGCTGTGAGGGAGATGGAGGACGAGTACCAGACCGCCACACCCTTGGCGCCGACGAGCAAGAGGTTGACAATGGTGTTGACTGCGGGTTAGCCCTTGAACAAAAACCCAAGTGCACCATTGAGAGCCAGTCGCGCGGTGCGATCACGCGCCGCCTCGCGCTCGGCGATGACAAGCGGGGTAAGTTCGTTTGCCTCCTCTCCGTCCTCGAGCGCAGAATCCTCGCGGACGCGGGGGCGGATTTGCCACGCCGAGTGGATCTCGTCGTGATGGCCGCCCGCTTCATGGAGAGACGCGTACGAGCGCGAGTGCATCGGTGGCGGGGCAGCGAACGTGCTCGCAATGATCGACGGCAGCTCGCCGGCAAGGAGGGCGTCGACCTCCTCATAGTGGTCCTGGATCAGGGCGAGATTCTCGTAGTACGGCCGCAGCTACATGGGTGTCAGGTACTGGAACAGGTCTCGGACGTTGAGAGGTACCTTCTTCTTGTGCTTTGAAATGACCTTTGCGCACACGTCAATGTTGTCAAAGTCTGTCACACTCCGCTCATGGCTTGAGATGATACTGCTGTCAGACAAAGACGGTAGTGCGTACATACCCCATTGTCTTGACCTGGTTGAAAGAGAGACCATGGCGCATACGATGACGCGGAAAGGCGTGGGGGGCAGGATGGGGCTCGGGTACCTCGTCTGCATGAGACAGGACGGGGGCGATCGAGGTGGCAATACGCTGCGCCCGGGGGTTGGTGTACCCGAGGGTGGACGTGTGTGGGTAGGGGTGGAAGCCGCCGCCCGTTGCCGAGTTGGGCGAGGACATTGCGCGTGGATGTGGTGGTGGTGGTGGTGAGAAGAACACCAGTGATGGTGAGGAGATTTCTCTCGCAGCACGCGCAGCACCTTTGGACGGGGAGCGGAGATTTATTCTCGTGTCTGGTGACTGACTCATAACCAACACCTTGTCACGACGTCATTGTAATTGGAGGATTAGGAAATTAGGAAAAATGAAAACCTTCCCACGTGGTCCAAGTTCTAATTAAAGCACCAGGACTTTTGTAATTGCCCCTGGGCTGGCTGGAGGTCCAGCCTTGCAGTAAACGCCAACCTCCACTTTGCGAGCTCGATCCTGGCCATGTAAGTGTCCTACTTCTTGGCGCATGGAATCCATCCATCTTGCTCTCGTCTTGACTCTCCCACCATGCCGCCGCCACCTACTCCTTTCCACATTCTCCGCGCACACCAGGCGCCCATCTCCGCCCTCCACTTTACAGAAACCACCCTCCTTGCCGGCGACCAGGACGGCCATGTGTCCGTGACCGACCTGCGTGCGCGCCGCGTGCTCGCCTCCTGGCACGCCCACGACGGCGGCGTGCTTGGCCTCGGCACATATGCCGGCGGGCCGGTGACGTGAGCTAGATTTTTATCGCCATCCAGATAGCTGACAGCAACAACAGGCAAGGGCGCGACAACAAGCTGCACTTCTTCGCGCCGGTTCCCATCACAGCACGATCAGGAAACACTGCCGCTGGATCCAGCACGCCGCCGGCCGTCGTGCGCTCGCTCGACTGCAACGCGCTCAACTTTTGCGCGTTCAGCTTGCTACCTCTGCCGTCCGCAAAGGTCCAGGGTGCAGTCTCTGGTGCCGACGCTGTGGACGCGCTCCTCGCGCTACCAAACCTCGGCGACTCTGAACTTGTGCGCTATGATGCCTCTCGTGGTTAGCTGACATCAGATCGACATCTACCACGTCCCCTCCCTCGCGCGCATTCACGCGGCTATCAATCTCATCCAGCGCGCCAAGACGGACGTGCGCTCGGGCCTCGTCATGGGCCTGCAGCTGCGGGTTGTCGGCGACAGGCTCGTGCTTGTCGCCGGCTACGAGGACGGGCGCGCAGAAGTGTGGACATGCGCTCTCGGCGATGCCAGCACTGCGTGGGATGCGCGCAAGAGCAACAAGCCGCTATGGGCGCGGAAATGGAGCGGCAAGTGCCACAACGAGGCCGGTGAGCTGGACCACTTGGTGCCTCAGCAGCTGACAGCAGTCATGGCGCTCGCAGTGGACGCACAGTGTTCGCGCGCATTCACAGTGTCGGCCGACCACCAGCTGGTCCGCATCGATCTCTCTGCCGTGCGTTGCCTTGAGACATGTCGCATCCTAACTGTCAGATCCTCGAGGACTGCGCGGGCGACAGCACGCTCGCATTTTACAGCACAAAGTCCATCGGCAACGGCTGCGTCGCTGTCTCTGCCGACGGGCGCGTCGTGGCCGTCGGTGGCTGGGACGGCCGGTGAGCTAACAGAGTCCGTTTGAGCTGACAACAGGATACGGCTCTTCTCCGCCGCGAGTGGCAAGCCGCTCGGCACTCTGGCATACCATCGCGAGAGCGCGCAGTGTATTGCTTTCCCTGGAGCGAAAGGCACAGGGGGCGGCGGTGGTGGCGACGAGGACGTGCTGGAGATTGGTGCCGGTGCGGAGGACGATTCCGACGACGAGGACGAGGACCGCGCGCGGTGGATGGCGAGCGGGGGCAAGGACACGCGCGTCGCGCTGTGGGAGCTGATGGACTTTGGAGCCAAGTGAGTGCCCTCGAGCGCGGTGGCATGATGTCATCAAGCGCAGCGGTATCTGGCCAGATAGCGAGCATGGGAGCAGCATAGCATGCATTTGATCTTATCGCTCTTGCGTCTCGCCTCCTCTTGGTACTCTGCATTCCCGAATTCTCACTCTCTGCCTCTTGTCTTGGATCTCAGAATGTCGTAGTGAGCGGCCGCGATGGCGTCAGCCCGCGTGCTGCTGAGCGACCAGCGTACAGCAGCCAAACCTTGTCTGCGCTATCTGCCGATGCTTCCGATGCCGGTCGTGTGCTGTTTCTGCGTGTGCGATAAGAGCAGTGTGCTCGCGATTGTGGAGCTGACCGGCGGCGCGGGTCTGCAATCTGATTACGGTGCAGATCGCCGCGGTATGCACGGCTGATGGATGGATGGATGGATGGATGGATGGATGGATGGATGGATGGATTGCAGAGTCGAGGTCGGCAAGACGCGGGGAGCAGAAGCCGAAGCCGAAGCCGAAGCCCGGGTGTCCTGTCTGCTGGAATCGATTGTTGTAATCTTTGCCTTTGTTGCTTTTGCTTCTTTGTTAGTCAGCGGGCAGGTGGTGGGCAGCAGCAGCAGCAGCAGCAGCAGCAGCAGCAGTGGCAGTCGCTTATCGAAGTGGGGGGGAGATGAGTAAGTAATGTAAATGACATGTAACGCAAGGTCATGTGAGCAAGGACGCTGCTGGCAGGGGGCAGGGGGGGGACGGGACACTTCGGCTCGCTTCGGCAACGCGGCTGGCTCACCCCTCCTGGGTCCTGGGTGGGGGGTGGGGTAGCTGCCTGCGGGTGTCTGTCTGTCTTGGCCGCCAGCAACCAGCAGTGTGAGTGAGTGATCACGCAGTGAGATCCGGGTGCGAGCAAGCAAGCACATCAGAGTGCGAGAAACAGAGAAAGAGACGCGGATGTGCAGAGTGGAAATAGGCTTTTTGGTGAGTGATCGATGGTATCATCTCTATCCAAAACAGAGCTCGCCATCGAAAAATGGGGGCTACGCGGGGCGGGAACGAGAGAGCGAGAGAGAGGGAGAGTACTACTCTAGTGTCATTCGAGCGATAAGCACATGCATACAGCCTACCGATGTGGTGGCTGTCGTCGTAGTCGCCGTCGTCGTCGTCGTCGTCGTCGCTGGCAGCGAGCACGAGCATGAGCATGATTCGCATGAGCACAGACGATTCTGCAGCATGTAGGTTTCCGATTTAATAATGCATTTCCCTCCTCCTCGGGTGTTGTGCCTCGTTTTACAGAGCCTGTTGTTGCCTTACCCTGGCTGGCCGTTTTCTGTCGCCGCCCTCCCTCCCTCCACTTTTATACCGTTCTCTCCACATTTTCTGACAAATCAACCAATTCCGGCCTCTGCTTGCTCAGCGACCACCCACCCACCTACCCATCGCACATCTCCTGCTCGCCATCACATCTCGTCCTCTCTCCATCACATCTCCTCTACTTAACCTCCTCCCCACTCAGCACTCTAGCGTTCGGGCACTACCACCCCTCCCTACCCCGCCGCCCCACCACTCTCTCCACCATGGGTCTCCTCGCCCTCGGCACACCCCTCGACTGGCCCGACACCAAGCCTCTCGCAGAGCACATCCGCAACCACGGCATCACCCAGTTCCTCAACACATGGCGCAGGTGGAAGGACCGCTCCGGCGAGGGCCTCCTCTGGGGTGACGAGGTGAGTACCACTCTGCACTGCAGAAAAAATTGCCCGCTGCCCGTCGGCCTTGTCTTACCCCCCCCTCAGATCGAGTATCTCGTCGCGTCCGTTGCCGAGAAGGAGCACGCCGTCCGCCTCTCCCTCCGCCAGTCGGAGATTCTCGAAAAGCTGCAGAGCGTCGTCCTCAACCCCGAGCTCGAGAAGCAGAAGCCCCCCGGATGGTGCGTCGTGTTGTTGACACCCGAGTGCTGACTGCAAAGCCGCAAGATGCCCACCTTCCACCCCGAGTACGGCCGCTTCATGATCGAGTCCACCCCGGGCTACCCCTACACTGGCTCGCCCAAGGACCTCGTCAACGTCGAGAACGACATGCGCTTCCGCCGTAAGATTATCCGCTCCCAGCTCGCAGACAACGAGCTGCCGATCACATTGACATCTTGGATGCGTCTTGGTGCCGAGGGTTCGCAGTTCACCGACCCGCCGACTGAACCCGACCCCGAGCGCTCGTCCTCGCGCTCGCAGTATGTCGGCCAGCTGATCACCAACCCCCACGCTCGCTTCCCCACCCTTACTGCCAACATTCGCCAGCGTCGCGGCGAGCTCGTCGACATTCGCGTTCCCCTCTTTATTGACAAGAACACGGTCGTCCCAGAGGGCACGGAGTCGCCGGGCCTCTCGAACGGCCACGCCACACCCGCCAAGCCCGAGCCCGGAACCCCCTACATCCACATGGACGCCATGGGCTTTGGCATGGGCTGCTGCTGCCTTCAGATCACCTTCCAGGCCTGGAACGTCGACGAGGCGAGGCAGATGTACGACGCGCTGGTGCCGGTCGCCCCTATTCTCGTGAGTTTTTGCGTCACAAGTGCACCTCTGACCCCAGCTCGCGCTTACTGCCGCCGCCCCCGCCTTCCGTGGTCGACTTGCTGATGTTGACGCGCGTTGGAATGTTATCGCCGCGGCGGTCGACGACCGCACAGCCGAGGAGCGCGGCCTCAAGCCGCTCAAGGACAGCAAGTACCGCATGCCCAAGTCGCGCTACGACTCGGTGTCGCTGTACATTGCCAACGACCCCCGCAACAAGCCCGAGTACAATGACATTTCTGCGCCGATCAACGAGGGTGTCCGCCAGCGTCTGCTCGACGAGGGCCTCGATGACAAGCTTGCGTCCCACCTTGGCCACCTCTTCATCCGCGACCCGCTCGTGCAGTTCTCCGAGACGATCGACCAGAACGACGAAGAGTCGATGGACCACTTTGAGAACATCCAGTCGACCAACTGGCAGACTATCCGGTTCAAGCCGCCGCCCGTCAACTCTGAGATTGGCTGGCGTGTAGAGTTCCGCCCGATGGAGATCCAGATGACCGACTTTGAGAATGCGGCCTTTTCCATCTTTATCGTGCTCCTCACCCGCGCCATCATCTCGTTCAACCTCAACTTTTACATGCCGCTGTCACAGGTCGACGAGAACATTCAGCGCGCGCAGCAGCGCAACGCGGCCCGCGCCAACTCGTTCTTCTTCCGCCGCAGCGTCTTCCCCCACGACCTGTCGACATACGACCTCGAGTCGCGCCCCGTTACACCTCCCAACCTGGCGACCCCGCCGCTCAGCGCGCACCCGAACGGCAACGGCAACGGCCACGCGGGTATCGACGTCCAGAGCCTCGCCGACTCTATTCAAAAGTCGCACATTGCCGGCATGCGCAACGGCCACCTCCGCCACCAGTCGTCGTTTTCGTCGTGCGCGTCGCTCCTCGAGGAGGACGAGTCTGCGGCCGCGCAGCCGGACGTTGTCGAGATGAGCATCGACGAGGTCATCAACGGCCGCAAGGACGGCACCTTCCCCGGCCTCATGGGCGTTGTCAACGCGTACCTCAACAGCATCAACGTCGACGTCGCGACAAAGTGCGAGATCCGCCGCTACCTCGACCTCATCAAGGCGCGCGCCAAGGGCGACCTCGTCACTCCGGCCACCTGGCTGCGCAGCTTCATCACCTCGCACCCCGAGTACAAGCACGACTCGATCGTGTCGGTCGCGATCCAGTACGACCTCGTCAAGGCTGTCGACGAGGTCGAGCGCGGCGTGCGCGCGGCCCCCGAGCTCCTCGGCTCGCACTACATCGGCTCGGCGTCGGGCACCAACTGCGTCGGCTGCTAGGCGGCTCTGTAGCTGCTCGAGCCGCGATGCTGCGGACACGCTAGTGATCCGCCGTCGCCCGCTCGCAGCTGCAGCCAGCCGCACTTGCAGCCACGGGTCCCCGCCCTGGTACCCGCAGTGCCGCCGTTCAACGTCTGCTGTCTGATGTCTGCTGCCTACCGTCTACGATGTCGTCGCAGCTGGACCCGGCTCGGCTCGCTGCTCGCCTTGCCTGCCTGCCTGCCTCCCTGCTGCCTGCCTGCCTGCCTGCCTGCCTGCACTGCACTGCACTGCACTGCACTGCATTGCACCAAATCACCTCGCCCAGAATGCCACTCTGCGCGCGGGGCTAAATTTCTATTCATCTAGTCGCCCGTTTCATCTATCCGTCTCCTTCTTGCTTGTCCCATGCGCTCATCCGCGTTGTAACAGTAGTCTTTTTTCCCCGTCACTCGGCCACGTATACACTCTATACATATGTGATGCAGGTCCGCCGTCGGTGGTCGCGAACAGTGCAGGAGCGAGGAGCAGGGCGATGGGCAGGAGGGGCTGACGTCGGGGGACGGAGACCTCGAGAGCGCGAACAGAACGCGGCACGACAGAAGAGTCGCCGCGTCATCGGCAAGTGATTACGACGCGACAGCAGCGAAGCGAAGCGAAAGGAGGACCCGCGAGTTGCAGAGAACAGAAAGAAGGAACGAAGAAATAGTCAGCGGGACATGAGAAACGGGACACCGGAACCGTCTCCGCCACATTGCGCTCCGTATCCAGCGCGCGCGCGCGCGTGGGCGTCAGCAGTGGCCAGCGACCCAAGGCAGCAAGCAGCAGCGCCGCGACCGGACCGGCGGGCCGCACTGTCTGCACTACGCCCAGGGCCGCGCGCCGCGGTGGCGGTGGCGCCGTGCCGGCCCTGTCGCCGGTGCCGCGGCGCCCGCCCGTGTCTCTTCGCGCTGCAGATGCAGAGGCAGATGCAGATGCACGTGCGACGAGAAGCATCGACGCGGAGCGCGAGCACAGCGCGGGCGCGAGCGCGAGGCAGCGGCCGTGGCTGCATGGACAGTGGCATGGCAGCCTGCAGAGGCCGCGGGCGGAGCGGCCGTGTCGTGTGCCGTGTTTGCGCCGTACTCTGGAGAGCACGCTGCAGCCGAGGAAGCGGCAGTGGAGGGCGCGGCGGCCAGGAGCCAGGAGCCAGGAGGCGAGGAAGGAGGACGCGACGGCGGCGCTCGTCGCTCGTACCGCGCGCCCGCCGCCCCGCCCCGCCYCGTTGCCAAGACCGAGTACCGCCCGTCTTGGCAGGGTCCGAAGGCCAGGGCAAAGGTGATTCGGCCACCAAACGCGCAATGCTGTGCAACGTGGTAGCAGCCGCATTTTGATTCCGCTTTTGCGTCTTTGTGAATAGAAAATGTGAATTATGGGCGGATCTATTTTACTAAATCGCTGACCATTATCAAATGGAAATACGGACAAGACCGATGGAGCGCATTTCATTTGAGGGGCGTCCTTTGGTTGGGTGCAAGCGACAAACGTGTGGCAATCAAGCTCTCGATGATTCTAGTGGAGACCAGGACCGGCGGCATTGCAGATCGTCCCCCAGGTATCACGGGCAGTTGCAATCGATTGATTCGCTGGCGATCGTTTTCTAGATCACTATCTCTCCGCCAATCTCAGAGTCAGACAGCGATCCCCGTCTATCAATAGATTCGGGAGTGGCTCGGCACACACAGAACCGGGGGGGGTAAGGCCCCGGCTACGCCCGACGCTGCCCCGCATGACACCAGCACGCCGAGAGCGTGTAAGAAGCACACACGACATAACATTGGGGACAAGACGGACTATATCGACCACGTATCTTGCAAGCTAACACCTGGGTGCACGCGTGCATATCTGATCAAGTGGGGCGTGCGGCATGTGCTGCAAGACTTCGCTCCTCTCACATGACCAATGTCGCGTCGGGGACAGTCTTGGCATCGGCTCAGAAGCAATAGAAATGATACACACCGGTCGAGGAGGCACCAGGGGAGCAGGCGGGTGGCTCCGCCTTGCCCTCGCAGCCAGGCGTCACCCATGTCAACATTGTATGTGGTGCGAGGCCTATTTGATGACGCGGAGGCAGTCCGCACTGAAAGCCGCCGAGCTTCTCAGCTACCCAGATTGGGGGCGGTCTGTGATCTGCGTCCAGCCAGCTGGCGGACGGCGTGTACGTGGTGTGGCAAATTCAGTCAAGCGCCTTGCTGGCCGTCACAGCCATGCCGTCTTGGTGTATCCCCGCGCCCTCTTACGAGGAGTGAGAGCGTACGGTCAACAAGAGTGCGGCCGCTCCAGCTTGGACAGACGGCAGTGAGGAGAGGCCCAGGGCGTCCTCTTCAGGACAATTCTAGCCCCAAGGGTTGAGTTGGTGCCGGCCGATGCGGCAGGCAGCCTCAGTGGAGCCACCCTTGGCCCTCAGCGCTCCCTGCAGGCATCCTCATGTCGACTTGTGTCGTCAGTGGGTAAGCTGTTCAGAAGACAGGTTTGCTTGGAGCTACTCCGTCTAGAGGGATAGGTCTCGGCGGCTGTTAGGCGTGTGGTAGCCACTTGACATACATATGCATTAGGCAACCGAAACCGCTAATGCGTTGTCAGCACCTTTGCTGTTAGCAGAACCACATCCCAATACAAGGCATTAGGATACCAGGGGCGGTGAGGGTAATATGAGGGTAATCTCCTGCAAAATCCAGGTCAAAAGAAAGGAAAGTTACTACATCTATACAGCGACATTAGTGATGGGGTTAAGTGCTACTAGCACCACCTCGGGTCAAGGCCGAACGGCCGTTCGAATCTCGGTTCGAGCCCATCAATTCACTAGTGGGCCGTTAAATCGTCAGATTGCCGCCCCAGCAGTTGTAAACCCCCACGTGCAGTACGATTAATCAGTGACTTCAAAAATGTTGGTCCCCCGGGCCAACGAGTCCAGAGACGCAAAGTGCAATACCTAATCGCGAGTTTCTCGCTGCAGTTTTTTCCAACTTTTGGCAGAGATCGTTTCCTGGCGTGTTCTGAAGGCTGCGGGGTGGTTGGGAGGTTGGAGAGTGTTGTGTGCGGTTGGGGAGCATCACTCCCCACTAACACCTCGACAGCGGCTCAAAAAAATCCGCCATGCAGATTTTCGTCAAGACCCTCACCGGCAAGACCATCACCCTCGAGGTCGAGTCTTCGGACACCATCGACAACGTCAAGGCGAAGATCCAGGACAAGGAGGGCATCCCCCCTGACCAGCAGCGTCTTATCTTCGCCGGCAAGCAGCTCGAGGACGGCCGCACCCTTTCGGACTACAGTGCGTTTTTCACCTCGGCGTGGAAAACTCGGCGGCTTGGGAAAATTGGATCGCACTCGCGAGGGATGGACGCGCGCGCGGAACGGAGCAAGAGGAGCAGAGCGGCAGCGCGATTGCGGGCGGGAAAGCGAGTGCAAGAAGGAAGGCTGGGCCAGCAAAAGGAAGACATACGCGCCGTCTTACTCAGCCTGGTCCGCCGACCTGCTACTACTGTCGCCGCTTGTTCTGCTCGCAATGGCACACCGTTGTGCGCTTTTTTTGACATTGCCCGCGTGCCAGAACCATCCCAACCGAATTCCCTCATTTTCCAGCCCGAGTTTCCTGCCAAACCCACCAACAACGTTCGCCTGCTAACCCTCCACAGACATCCAGAAGGAGTCGACCCTCCACCTCGTCCTCCGTCTCCGTGGTGGTATCATTGAGCCCTCGCTCAAGGTCCTCGCCTCGAAGTACAACTGCGACAAGCAGATCTGCCGCAAGTGCTACGCCCGTCTTCCTCCCCGCGCCACCAACTGCGTGAGTTTGCCACTACATGTGTTTAGTCTCGGCCAAGCACTGACCCTCGCAGCGCAAGAAGAAGTGCGGTCACACCTCGCAGCTCCGCCCCAAGAAGAAGCTCAAGAACTAAGATGCTTTTCGGCAGGCGCAGCGGGCACACGAGACGCCGCGAGGGATCTCGGTAGCCCGATGTATTTTCATTCTCTCGCAATCCAGGAATGCCAGGGACGCGAATGATTGACAAAAGCGCAACCATCTACATTGTTGCGCCTCTAGTTGACTAGAGATGCGAGATTGACGATAGGACAGTGTGCAGCAGCAGACGGAGCGGAGGAGCGCAGAAGGAGTCTTGTCAGAATCGGTGTCAGTTTATGGAGAGAACCGGAGATGGAGAGGGTGTGTGCAGACGCGCCGCCAGTGTGCATGAGAGTGTCAGGAATCATTCATCGCTGTGCATTGTAGGCCTTCGGCGTCGGTGTCGGCGTCGGCGTGCCAGAGTGCTGTTCTCTGGCTGTTCTCTGCTCTGTGTGCCGGGACCAGCACTCTCGAAACGCGCACTGTGTCTCTCTCACCAGTCACAGTTTCGAGGAAAGACCATCGCCTTGACTGAGACGGAAGCAAATTGCCACGCGTCAGAGGTGGAGGTCGTGGGTCCTGGAACGCCAAGTGCGGCAGAGATACACAAAACCGTTGCCAGTATCAACACGGTGAACCATCAACATCCTCGCTCGACATCAACAATGGACGACGAGCCACAGCAGAACCTCGCCCATATCCACTGGTAAGTCCTTTAGTGCCTAACGTAGCTCTGCTTGGCTTCCGTCCTTATCTAGCTGTGCGAGCTGCATCCCAGTCCATACAAGGAGCTCACACCCAGGTCGTGGCCAGAGGCCATCGCGGCCAACCCGGCACACTCGCTCGCGACGGCCGATCTTGCGTGAGTGCAGCCAGACTCGCTGGTATTCAGTAGAATCCTTAGAGGGGATTGGGAGAGCAATACCAGCGTGATATCCTCGAGGCCCACAAGCCCCAGATCCCCACGCTCAGACGTCATGGCTAACAGACAGAATGGACTACTTTGCGTACTCGCCCTTTTGGGACATGCAGAGCAACAACAACCAGCTGCGAACCCAGCGTCGCGTCGAGAATCCGACCTACGGCCACGCCGAGGAGAAGGTGTAAGTTCCCGAGCTGCGCGGCGTTGCTACGAAACTTGAACCTCTGCTGACCCGCCCGCAGTGAGCTCGCCTCGTTCCGCGGCGGCTTCGAGTACATTGTTGCGCATGCGCGTGCACCGGAGGTGTTTGTCATCCACCGCCGGCCAGTGCTGCCGGACGGCGGTCGCGGGTCGGTGACCCACGCGTATTTTATTCTCCAGGACAAGATCTACATGTCGCCAAACTTGTACGATGTCGCGCAGACGCGCTTGCGGAACGCAACGTACCTTCTCGAGCGCACGTTTGCGGCGCTGGAGAAGTCGCGCCCGGCGGCGAACCCCCGTGCGACGTCCAACTGGCCCTCCAAGCCGCCGGATGAGGACAAGAAGAAGGACAAGGAGAAGGAGGACGCCGACGGCAAGGACGGCAAGGATGGCAAGGACAAGGAGGATGACGGCAAGGACAAGGACGGCAGCACCAGCAAGGACAAGGACGGCAAGGGAACCGGAGCGCGCACGCCTGGAGAGGACTCCGGGTCCCAGGTCGGCGGGCCCACTGCGGCTGGTCCAGACTGGCACCTCTTCCACGCGCTGACGTCGACGCGCGCCGCAATGGCGGACATTGACCGGCAGGCCGCTGCGCCCGCACCAGTATTCGACGAGGCGGCCGAGGCGCGCGCGATGGAGCAGCTCGCTGCGGCCGCGATCGGCAGGCCGGCGTCCGTTGGACCGGGAGCGGGAGGCGGAGCGGGAGGACCCCCGCCGGGCGCGGGTACACGCGCCCAGAGCGTTGCCATCCCTACAAACGCTATGCCGACCCCCGCACCCATTCCTGGCACACCGGGGTACGCGCCATCGCCCCTCCGCCGCGCGGGCATGTTTGGCTCCGACTCCCCCGCGCCCATGTAGTCTATTCTCCGTTTTCCGTATACCTCGCATGGATACCTGTAACTGTAGCGAATGAGTGGGTTGGGGTTCGAGGGGTCTTGGACCGATGCTGCATCTACTTTATGTATTACGTATTTTACTTCACTGCTAGGCCTGCTCGTTGGCCTTGGCCAGCGTGTCCCAGAAAGCGTCACTGGCCCAGTCTGTACACTTGCGCACAACGACGCGGCCGCGGGTACCGACGGTCTCGTCGCCGGCGATGCGCTTTGCCGCGGGGAGGAGGAAGTAGACCTCGCTGACGTTCTCGCCGACAAGGTAGTCACGCATCTTGGAATAGTTGAGGCCGACGAACGCTGTGCCGTGGCTGTCGTCCGAGAGACAGATGCGGCCGTTGAGCGCCTTGATGAGCTGGGAGTCAGTTTCTGATGGGATTGAGCGAAACTGATGGGAGCCGGCGGCCGGGGACATGGCGCAGCTCAGCCGGTTCAAGACGAGCGGCAACCGCGCAGGTACTCACATCGAGAACGTCACGGCCAGGGTACGACGTGGTCCAGCCCTTGCGGATCGCCGCTGCGTTGCACTCAAAGAGCGCACCGTACGAGATCGCGTACTCGACATTGCGCACAACCCGGTCCCACACCTCGGCGCCACACGCCTTGAGCGACACGGAGGGCGTGTACAGGAGGCACAGGTCAAAGTGGCCGATCACCTCGGGCTGGTGGCGCTGCATGAGCGCGTACTGCTTGTCGAGGTAAGCAGCGAGCCATGGCACAAGCTCGGCTGTGGTGGGCACGTATCCATCCACCAGGCGTGGGTCACCTTCAGCAGCTGCTGGAGAAGAGGACACGGACACGACAGACTTGAGGTATGTCGGGCGGTCAAAGTCGATCGGCACACCGTTGACATGGTGCACGCTGCCAACGACATAGTCGATCTCCTCATTACGCGCCAGCAGGCGGCCGAGGCCATCAGAGTCAAGCTCGGTAATGTAGTCGCTCTCGATGCCGATCAGAAGGCTGAGCTCGTTGTCGGGGAGAGCAGAGCGCGCGGAACGAATACCGGCGGCCTCGGCGAGGAACGCATCGTAGGTCGCCTCGAGGTCCGCAGGGGTCAGGTCAGACTGATGTCAGCGAGCTACCAGGGGAATGGTTCCAGCTTCAAGGCTTCAATAGCGTAGCTAGATGGCCAGATGTCCGGATGTCCTCTTGCATCTATCACGCGACGCTCACCAACGGGTACTTACCTCTTCCGGGTACAGGTCCTCGACGCGGTACCGGGGCGCGTGCTCGGTGAGGCCAAAGACCTTGAAGCCCTTGCGCGCAGCCTCGTCGACGACAGAGGCGAGGCTGTCCTTCGCGTGCCGGCAGAACTGGCCCGAGTGGGCGTGGTGAGAGTGGGGCATCGCGGGTGATCGGAGGAGGAGTGGACGTTTATCACTGACCCTTGGACTTCTTTGTGGAGGTTGGCGACTCAAGGTGGAGGTGGAGTCGAATCAGCGGAATCAATTCCAGTGGCGCTCTGATCGTGGCGGAAGCCATCGTCGTGCACACCCATCAATGAACCGTTGAGGCTCCAACTGCTTTCTGGGGACTGGTGAGAGCCAGCAAGAACAAAGGGCGCATGTACAAAGAGAACCCTCTCCGGTTCTGGGATATCTCCCAGACCACATGGTGCTCTGCAAGTGCTCCGCAGCGTGGCGTCGGTGACTGCACAACCGAGCCAATTCCAAATCACTCGACTGTGGAAACACGCACAAACTAACACCAGCCCAAGAGCAACAGGACTCCCGGCAGCTCTGCCGGACGTGATACTGTCGTTCTCTCTCTCTCTCTCCGCATCTTACATTCGTCCGCATTCCATGACCGGCGTTACTACAAGACTCATTAGGTATCAGAGTGCAGCACACAGGGAGCACAGGCTGCGATGGTCACATGCTGTGTGGCGTGCAGGACGGACACCCCCGTCATCCCTTCGAGCCCTCAAATTAAAAATGAACTTCTCCATTTGTGGGGCAATCTTCTCGAGGACGTTTGTTTCCCTTGAACGGTCGTCGCGCGCAAGGGCCGACGATACAAAGGTCCGCGACCAAGTACCCGGAAACGCGACACAGCTGCCCGTGGCGGCCGTGGCGGCTGTGCCGTCCTTGTCATCGATGCTTCTCACACCGTCCGTGCCATCAATGCTTCTCACATCTGTGCATCCCCAAGGGAGTGAAAGCCTCACAAATGAAACAGACTCAAACTGACCTAGCCTGGCAAATGGCGAAACCAAGGGGAGAAAGGAAACGCTGACATAGGCGTTGTCGGGTGGCTGCGTACGCGCTCGCTCACGGACAGGATCTGTGATGGGATTGTAACAAATCCCCGAGAAGGGGGATGCGGCGGATCAAGGCACTTGGCACTCGCGGACACATAGAACCCGGGTATAACGGGAACGAGTGGCGAAAAGGAGTAGCCCCACCGTAGCTCGTAAGGCGATATAAATGCGCAGTCTAGCTTACACTTCTGCTGTCAGATACCACAGTGCAACTCTAGTTGCTCTTTGAGGATGTTCTACTACTACTATCACGACTACATGCTCCCCCCCGTCTACGCCTGCCCCCCCGCTCCTTGCCTGCCTGTTTACAGGCAGCCCCACGGCTGTATGTCCTCCCACCCCTCAGAGGCTGACCTGTAGACCGCCGTCCCCTCCCCGATATCCGATGCACCAAAATTCGGTACATTGAAGACTACACACACCACCCTACTGCCACTATCCGCCGCATAGGTAAGTTCAGGGTGGTCTTTGCATCAGTCTCTAACAACAGAGAGTCCTCCATCTCCGCCGGTACGCCAAGCCATCCTCCCGGCCACTGTCGGGGAATGTGAGGGTGAGCTCAGTGTCAAGGTATTGCTGACGCCGCCTGAAGCCCCGGTCGAGCGCGAGTCTCCAGCCCCCGTCGCTTCCGAGTGCGAGAATGGCGTCAGCCGCTTGCCCTCTCACAGTCCCGGTTACAGTTTCCGAACCACCTACCGCCAGCAGTCTGGTCCCGTGGTTCGCCGCATCACTTGGGAGGAGCCCGTGAGCGGCATCCCTGACGAGCCATGCCTCACGTCGGAGGAGATTGTGAGTGCTGGCCCCCAATCGGACAGACGCAGCGTTCGATTCCTCCAGTGGTGTCTCGAGATTCTCCCTTCCAGCTCCCCCCACACGGCTGTGAACCAGGCGCCCGTCGAAGGAAGATCAGAGTCCAAGAACCGTGCTCGACGGCTGCGGCGGATGAGCCTGGCCTGCTGTGTTCAATATACCCTGAAGCCTATCTATGACTGCGCAGCAAGTCGGATGTGGCTACGGAGCCCATCCGCTCACACGACACCACTCCAAGGAGCTGACCCCAGCGCTCGCTATTCACTTCGTTCATGGACCTTGTACGCAGAAGAATCAATGTGTACGAGTTCGACTGGACCGATCTGAAGGGCTCCCCCACGGCAAACTGGAATCTCTGCCACGAGTGGACGTTGCGCATGGAGGGCCTCCTTGGTGCGCAGAGCTACCTGTCGGAGGAGATGAAGGTATGTGGCCTTGGCCTGTTCCCTACTTGCCCGGGGGTTATCTACATATGCCAACGACTCACAATAGCTCCGTATCCTTGAGTGGGCTATCAAGATGGCTGCGGCCAGACTCGACAAAGGCCACACAGAGTGGTGCCACATGGACGGGTATTCATCCGAGAAGGCCCGGTCCCTGATGTACGAATTCCTCATGCGGATGGCCGAGCAGAACGACATGTCTCCCGACCTTGTCTTCCCTCGAGCGGAAAGCGCGCGCGGGGGGACTCAGCGCTCCCGCGTCACGCCTATCAATGTTACGAATAGGCTGTTGACCTTTTGACGTGTACCTAGGATTCATCCGTATCAGAAGTGTTATTTGAGTAATGTATAACGGTGGCCAGTTCGAGGTCTGAGACACCAAGCCATAACAATGTGATCGTCCCGCCGTCTTCCCGCACCGTACCCAACTGTCATACATAGGCGTCTCTCGACAAATATTATCTGATGGTTTGTAGCATCGCGCCTGCAAGGCGGCAGTCTAGCGACGGTCTGGGGGCAACTCAGTGATGTAGAAGGTGGGTATTTTACCTTGTGGCGAATACACATCTGGCGCCACACTCGGAACCTCCACATGTCACTTGGGCCCATGTACTTTCCAGTTCATTGAGGCTGCAAAACCCTGAAGCGACAGAACTTGATTCTTACCTTATTGTACGAGAATTAGAAAGGGAGAGATGTGATGCCGAAAAAAGCAGGCGGAAATTGGTCCAAAAATGAAGAGGAAAATGTCCATCGTCTGCAAGCCTCCCCATTCCCTTTCTTTTCCCCTCCTCCCTTCCCACATCCGAAAAAGAAAGCTGGAGCATGCGCTCTGCTCTTCTCCGCCAGGGAGTCGAACCCTGCTCTAGCGTGATCTGCATGAGAGACGCTTATACTAACCGATATACTAGCGAAGAGGATGTTAATATATCTCTGGGTGAGTTGTCCGGAAGATGGACTTGCATCAGCGGGCCGAGAATTCTGCATTGCATACCCTCGGAGTGTCGGTCCAGCTCACCTCCAGCTTACCCCCCCCTTGAGCAAGGCAACTCACGCTGGACAAGAAACTTCAGAATAAAAACGGAAGCGGTGGGGGTGGCGGACTTGAACTCGACTGAGGGTGGCACTCACCTCAGGATCGAGGCTCTTCTGTTCCTCTCCCTGAAGGCCAAAAATGTGGAGATATCCTTAAACTGCTAGAGTTCAAGAGAATCTGCGCTCTACAGCCTCGTATGGGGCTCGAACCCATGACATTTTGATATCTTAGTAGTAAGAGTCAAACTATCTACCGACTGATATAACGAGGCTTGATGACAGTTTCGAGTGGTGAACCAGGGGCTCGCCAAGCCAATCCAGAGTGATCCTTACGGCCAGCATGGGGCTTTAGCGAGTCTCTGCATACTGTCGTGGTACAAAAGGGACAACATTCTCTCCGTTTAACATGTGAATCACAGTAAAGGGAGCTGTGACACCCGGGAATGTCATCCGTGTGCGTGAACACGGGACCGTAGAGGACTTGGAGTGGTCAGATGGCCATAGGAGGTCGACACATGGAGGCTAGAGTTCTCGCCTACCTCAGTGCCTGGGAAGCGCCGTCTGTGGGGGCCATGCGAAGAGATCTGGATGTTATCTGGACGTTGAGGGGTATTTTCTAGATTTTACACTCGTTGAAGGCACCTGGCTTCTCTGTTCTGTCGTCCCTGACCGCTCTTTCTCTCAGACCTCCGCTCTATCGTACTCTGTCTAATTTCTGTCATACACAATGTTCAGATGTTCCCTCCATATTGACTCGCCGTCCTCGTGCGAGCGCAAACACGGATGGATAGCTGTTCTTTGTGCGCCGCCACAGCCACAACTGAGGGATTGATTGCCTCGGCAGGGTCGAGGTGGGGGAGGTGGGGGCCAGCGGAATCAAAATCCATGAACTTGAGGTTCGGCCGAATCAGTCATCAACGTCGTATCAGATAAGGGAGCAAGAAAATATAGCAGCAACATGGCTCAGGTTAGAGTGCGACCCAAACGTGCATTGACAGGAGGGGGTGGGCGTGGTGCCATTAATCGGGATGAGGAGGAAATGAAAAGAGGGAGAGAATTCTATGAATGGTTCCGCTGGCATCAGTAGGCTAGGCCGAACGTTCCCAATGTTTAGATGATTTAGAGGGCAAAGGCAGCGACGACGGCGCCAAGGATGACGCTGACGGCGGGGACGACCTTGGAGGCAGCCGAATTGGCCGACGAGGAGGCGGCGGCAGGGGCCGAGGGCGAGACAGCCGAGGCGGCAGAGCGCGAGGGCGAGGCAGCAACCGAAGCCGAGCTCGAGGCGGCGGGGGCGCGCGAAGCACCGCCGGTCGAGGATGCGGCAGGGGCCTGGGAAGCGGGAGCCGACGAAGCGGCGGGGGCCTCCGAGGTCTCGGCGGGGGCCTCAGCCGAGGTGGTGGGGGCCTCCGAGGTCTCAGCGGGAGCCTCAGCTGAGGTAGTGGGGGCGGCGGAGGTCTCGGCGGGGGCCTCGGACGAGGCGGCGGGGGCCTCGGAAGTGGCGGCACCAGTCGAGCCACCGGCGCAGAGGCCCTCGACCTTCTCGACGGCGGCGTTGACGTAGGAGACAATAACCTGGGTGAACTCGGTGGAGCCGGCAACGCAGGTCTTGCACTCGGCAGCGGTAGCCTTGTTGGCGTCCTGCCTGTCAGCTTGAAACTGGGAATGGTATGGTACATACCGAGCACATGTCAGTGCACGACTCGCCGGTGCTGGGGCCGTTGGCGCAACGGTGGCTGAAGGTAATGACGGCGGTGCAGGACTCGGTGCAGGCGCCGAGCGACTGGGCCTGGCGAGCGATGAGAGCCTCAACGTCGCGCTCAGCGATGAACGAGGCACCGACCGAGGCTAAACATGTCAGTTACTTGCTCGTTGGAAGGGAAATGACATACTGGCGGCGGCGACGGCGGCAATGGAAGCGAAGCGCATTATTGGAAGGTGGTGGTGGGGTTGAGCTGAGAGAGCGTTGAGATCGGGGGATGCAAAGAGACTTTTTTTGTAGAAGCAAGTCTAGCAGAAGCACCTCTGGCTTTTATAAACATCTCGACCTCGGGAGGAA
>PQXP01000528.1:0-15718 GCA_002973495.1 Apiotrichum akiyoshidainum | reverse complement strand
TGCATGTACATGTTCCGCCACCGCGGAGAGCGTCTGCAGCCCGGTATCGTCAACTCTATGCGTGAGTGTCTGGTGTGTGGGAACATGGAGACGTCGCCAACTGGGGTAACAAACGCGTGTTGCCCCGGCCGGTTCGATCGAGCTCCACCATTCTGTCTCACATACTCCAAGCAGCCTAGCTGTGTCGCCTCTGATCTTTGCTGACCCGCAGGCTACCTCTACCACGAGTCCGAGACCTGGTCCAACCTCAAGACCCTCATCTGGCACAACAAGTAAACGCGCAGCGCGCGTTAATAAAAGCCTGGGCGCGAGGCGGACTGGAACACGGATACCACAGAGGACGAGGACGAGGAACGCGCGGAGAGAGGGAGGGCAGACCACTGCGGCGCAGGCGGAGGACAAGGCAGCAGGCGACAGGCGTAGAGGGCGGGGACGGCGGCAGCGCGCGCGACGCACGCGTCCCAGAGGCACAGGTGTGCCCGCCCAACGCGGAGCACAGAGGCCAGTCTGATATGAGGGCTGGCGCTGGACGTGTCCAGGACAATCTCTGTCTCTGCACCGGTACTTATTTTCTTCTTCTGTCAATCGACTTTCACCACGACCCACACCCGACTCGGGCATCTGGCTGAGGGGTTGGGCGTTGTATCGTATGCATTTGTAAACTCTCCCAGCACGCGCGCGCGGCACGCCTCCCACCGGCATCGGCATCGGCATCGGCATCAGCATTCCAGGTCCAGGTACTAACCCGGCCGTACAGATAAGAAGAGCATCGTAATCTATCATAAGGCTGTAATCAACCAACTTAGCTAAACTCGGGCCGCACAAACGCGTACCCGCGCACGGCGCGTTCCGCATCCGTGAGGCTCGCTTCCCTGCGGGCCGTGACAACAAAGAGCTCTGCGCCCGAGGGTGCCTTCTTCGCAACGACAAAGCGGCCCGTGGGCAGCTGGGCATACACGTCCGTCGGCGCGGTCGGCGACGAGATGATGTCGCGCAGCGCAGACAGCACGCCGTCGGCGCCGTGCATCTTGCCCGTGCGGTCCGTGACGTTTTCAAAGTGGTGGATCGTTGTGTCTTCTGGCGGCGTCGGCGATTTTTTGTCCTTGTCCTTGTCCTTGTCGCCCGTCGACGCTGAGAGGGAGCCAGCAATGGACATGCCGTCGGCGGAAATCGGCGTCGTGGGCGCGAGGGCCGCGGCGAGCGCGTCGAACGTGTTCACGGTCGCCCTGCCGCTCGGCGGCTCGGCGAGGTCCGCGTCGGGCGCAAGCGTGTACAGCAGCGTCGCGTCGCGCACAACCCAGGACAGCCGCCGCTTGGCACCGTCGACGTACACCGCCTTGGAGAGCCAGGTCACGTCCACCCGGTCGTCGCTGGCGGCGAGCAGCGCGGGGAGCACGCCGCGCGCAGTCTCGGGCGTCAGTGTCGGGAAGTCGCTGGCGGTCACTGTCGGCGTGGTGTCTGCAGCAGCAGCATCGGCAGTCTCAAGGGCTGTCTGGCGCTCTGCCGTCGGCGTCTGGAAGGCATGCGTTTCAAGGGGGTTGGGGATGTCCACCATGGGAGTAGCGGCCGTCTCATGTATGACTGGCGGGGAGGCCGGAGGCGGAGGCTCGGCTGCTGATGCGTGCGCCGGAGTTGGCGTCCGCTCAATCTCCTCGGGCAGCGGTGCATCCGGACCAGGCGTCGGCGTGCGTGACGCATCCTCGGAGGGCGCGCTGTCGCGATCCTCTCCCTCCGACGACGACACATAGCCGCGCGACTGCACAGACGTGCCCAGCATCGCGGCTGGCGTCTCGTAGCTGCCCGCAATCGACGAGTCGTCGGGGACGGGGCGCGTCGGGGACGTCGCCGGCGTCGTTGATACCGGCTCGGTGGCAGACTCGTCGGCGGCCTCTGCGGCATTGTCTCCACTTGCCCCAGCGCTGTTGTTGTCCCCGTCCCTGTCGGCCTCGTTGGAGTCGGAAACGCCTCCGTCTCCCTCGGCCTGGTCGCTCTTGTCCACCTTGTCCTCGCCCTCGGGCTTAAAGTCCGGCACTCGCGGACTCGGGGCAGGACTGAAACCGAGGGCGGCGCCCATGTTCCCCATGACGTCTCCAAAGTTCCACCGACGCAGGCTGGACATGCTCGACGCCGACGCGGTGTGGGAATGGGAGACGGCGCGGCGCGGAATGGGCTCGCGCTCCACGACGCTCCCGCCACTCGCCTTTTTCTCCATCGGCGACGGGGTGACAGTGCGTGACGACGGCCCCGAGCCGAGGCCGACCCAGGAGAGCGCGTTACCACCGAGACCCCAGGACGTCTTGCGCTCGTCCTTGTCCTTTTCCGGGTCCTTGTCCTTGTCCGACTTGTCGTCCTTCTGCGATGCAGCAGCTGTCGGCGTTGCGGGTGGTCCCATTGCGTCCTTTGCTGTCGGCGAAACAATGTCCTTGCTGCTGCTGGCGCGCGTGCTGTCCTTGCCTCCTTTCGCGTCCTTACCGCGCCGCCGGCCAAAGCCAAAGCCGAGCGTTTGCCGGTCGCTGGTGGCCTTGAGCACTGGCGGCGGGTCCTGCTCGACGGGAAGCTGCGCATGGAGCGATGTGAGGAGGAAGCGTACGAGCGCAGCGTACTCGCGCGAGTCGGCTGATGGCTGCGCACCATTTCCGATACATGCCAACATCTTATCGCGGCCAAGGACACCGACGCCACTGCCCGGGGTGAGGTGGTCGTTGGCAAAGTTCTCCAGAGGTGTCGTGTCCAGTGGCATAGCGGGGGACGGCGCGAAGCCGCCGAGCCAGGTCATGAGACCCGGCTGCGGCGGGTTGATGAGCGCCGACTCGAACGAAAACGCGAAGCGCGTCCAGTACTTTTCCAACTGGGAAAGCGACGCGGGTGTACTGAGGTTGCCATCAAAAGTGCCGTGCAGAAACTGGCGAGTTCAGTGTCAGGAAGCACGACTACTCGCGATTAGCAAGGCACTCACCACGTAGTCGTCATATCCTCTCTGCAGCCCATCGACAAGCATGCGATCGCTGATTCCTTGTGTCGGCACGACCTCGTCCTTCTTGGCGTCCACAGGTACAAGCGCGAGCGTCACGCAGATGTAGATGAACCAGTCCGGCTCGGGCGTGTAGATAATCAGACGAGTGTTCTGGGAGTGAACCGCCCAGAACGGGTCAGCCGAGTCGTCGATCATGCTGCGGGTGGTTAACGCGCGTTCACTGGTAGCTCGGTTCCCCCTCAACGCACTCTGAGAAGCCCATCAGGCCCTTTGCTAAACCGACCTGCCGCAACATTGTGTCGCGGCTCACCCCTCCCGCGTCACGGCTCGTGTAGAAGACGATCTGGGTCGCCTCGCGCAGGTCGTCCTCGAGGTCACGGTCGCGGTCCCCGGGGTCGGCTCTCGACGCCTTCGGCGATAGTGGCGGATCGTTGGGTGTCGGGAGAGCCTCGGGCTGTGAGGTTGGTGCTGAAGGTTCGGGGGGTGGAGTTGAAGCCTCAGCCGCTGCCGGCGGTGTTGGCGATAGTGTCGGCTCTGACAGCTCAGAAGCCGGCGTAGTCGCTTCTGTAACGGCAGACGATGGCAGCTCCCGCGGTGAGCCCGTCCCCAGAATAGGAACAGGCTCGGAAGATGGTCTCGGCGACGCAGAAGTGATGCCAAGCCCGCTCTCCGTGCTGATACCTTCCGGGATGACGACCAGGGGCAGCGCTTCGGGCCTGGGCGTCTCCTCCTTCTCAGACGGAGACTCTACCTCGTGTTCTTTCTCCTTGTCTGCCTCCTTCTCCTTCACCTCATCCACCTTTACCTCTTCCTCCTTTCCAGCTACAGCATGCTTCGGCCCCGCGCCTGTGCCGTCGCCGCTCAGATTCGGCCGCTTGGTGGCGAGCTTCGGGTTGAAGATGACAAAGTAAGCGAGCTGCGCAGGGCTCGGACTCGCTCCGGGTTTCGTGCGCGGCGATGGCGCAGAGGGCGGCACCTGTGCCTGTGGCCGGGGCCGGGATCGTGTTGTCGGCGGCATCGCGTGCCGTTGTTGTCGTCGCCGCCGGGGCCGTGGAGCGAGCGACAGGTGCGGCCGGCGGCTGTGGGCTGTGTGTGGGTGCGGCGGGTGGGTGCTGTCGTGCACCGGGTATACGTGAGTGATGCCGGTATGTACAGTCGAGAGAGTGAAGGAGATGTTGTTGATTCAATGGAGATGTGACAAGAGACGCGGCGACAACGTTGCCCCGATTGTCATGGTTGCGTCAGTGTCCCAGAGTGGTGCGTCGGTCCGAGCCAGCCGAGGGCTGCCAGCACGCGAATCGCACGAGGTGGCACCAGACTAGGATTGTTTTCATGTTGTGGCTGCTGTCCCAGACCGCACCTCTTGTGCTTTTGAATGCCTCGTTGTCATCAAGAGAAGAGAGGCTCATGCACGGCATGTTGGGGCATCCTCTGAAGCCCAGTTGATGTATATACAGGCAGACGCAGCGGGGGACTGGTGCCATTATCGCTCCCCCAAGATTCACCCACCAAATTCCGCCACCCAAATATGACTTCACTTGCTTCACATCGAAAACGACGCATCACAACAACACTCTGCGTCTCACACCACCACCCACAGCAACACATTAAACAATGTCGCTCACTGCAGACCAGGCGCGCGCACTCTGGGACGCCGGAGGATTTGCGCTTCTGCAGGGTCTCCCCGTTGGCAGCGAGGCCGGCATGGACGGGACGTGAGTGCTGTACAGCGTATCCACGACATTCACAGCACTGACCACTCCAGCTTCCACACGATTCGATCATTCGCAGGCCACAAGTTTGTCCCTCCGGGATTCCACCTGATTGTCTGGTGTGCCTCCCCCTCTGCTGCTGGTCCGGAGACCGGTCCTGGATCCGCCGCCGCCGCACCGGCGGACGACGTCGAGGAGATCGCGACGCCCGGCGCGGCCGCGGACGCGTCCGCTCTCGCCGCCGCCGCCGCTGCCGCCGCCGCAGCAAGCGCGACCTCGGACCTCGCGTCCGCGTTCCCGATCCGCGTAGCGTACGCGCACTCGTTCACCCCGCGCGAGCGCGTCCGGATAGTCTACGACGCGGCCGCCGAGTCGGCCAGGCTCGACAAGGCGGACGAGGCGGCGCTGCCGGCGCTCGACGCGCAGCTGGCGCCGTACCCGTTCGCGCAGCTCGAGGCGTGGAAGCTCCTCAGCACGCATATCACGGCCGGGGTGGTGGAGCGCGTACTGGGCAGGGTCGTGTTCGTGGACTCGCTCACGGGCGAAGAGGGCGGCGACGAGATTGGCGCGCTGCGCGCTGCCGTCGCGGCGGGCCGGAGGGCACGCGAGGAGGCAGAGCAGGCTGCCAGCGAGGGAGAACAGCAGGGCAACAGCAAAAGTGCAGAGGCCGACGGCAAGGGAGAAAAGGAAGAGCACCGCCTCCAGTTCCCCGTCTTTGACGTGAAGCGGTCGTGGCCCGCGGGCGCCACCGGCGACGAGCTCAGCAGGTGGTCGCGCGACAAGAGCAACCTGCTCGCGCGCGTGTGTGCCGAGGTTGGCGGTACGTCTCTGCTGCCCGCCGCTGCCAAACTGACGCCAGGTCCCGCGGCGCTGCTCGGTGCGCTCCAGCTCGCGTTCCTGCTCATTACGAACGTGTGGAACTTTGCCAGCCTCGGCGCGTACAAGCGCATCCTGTCGCTGCTGTGCCGCAGCCCCGCCGCGATGGCGGGCACGTCCGGGCTGGACTTTGGCACCTCGTCGTCATCGTCGTCGACTGCAGCCCTGCAGACAACCTACTTTGCGCTCGTCAAAATCCTCGTGGCGCAGCTCGCGGCGCTGCCCGCCACGGCGTTCGACACCGAGCTCCCGGACATGGACAGCTTCTATCTCAACGAGATTGAGCAGCTGCGCAGGGGCCTCGGCGAGGCGCTCGCGGAGCGCTCGTGGTGGGGCTCGGCGACCGCGCTCGCCGCCGACTGGCAGAAGCTGCAGAAAGCCGGGCGCGAGCGCGGGTGGCAGATTGGCGAGCTCAGCATGGGCGCCGAGGACAGCGACGAGGAGGAGGGCGAGTATGCGCCCATGGTTGTTGAATAGAGCGCGAATGGGGACTACTAGCAGGAGAGTAGGAGAGCAGCATGTATCCTTACTGTCAACTGTCACAAGACGCACGACACTGGTGCAGACACTGGCCTCGGATACTCGGGGACGGCTCGCTCGCGGCGGCCACGCCGGCCCCGGCATATCCGGCTGCTGCTGATTCTGACAACTGACGCTTCCATCTGCAGCTAACGGTGCCCTCTTGTGTGGTTCTCTCGCCCGACGACGCGCTCTGTCTGTCTCTCTCCGCTCGCCATCCCGGCAACACGGCCTCCCCAACGCGCGCCTCTTTCCTGATTGCTTCATGTCGTCACATCGCACTACCGTTACACTCTGCTGGGGTGATGGGGGTCTTTTGCTTTCAAGTCTATCCTCGGCCTTTAAAGAACAGGGGCGGGGAGGGACTTAGACGAAGAAGGCGAGGTAGAGGGTGGAGATGGCCGAGGCGGCGAGGACGGCGTAACCCGAGGTGTAGACGCCCTTCATGGTGAGGCCTGGATGTCAGCTTTATAGCACAAGCAGTCGCAGCTGGGAGAGAAGAGTCTGCAGCGTCTCGGGCCAGCCTAGCCGGCCGGCGGCCCGAGCACTGCCGCTCTTCGCGCTCCGGGGCACGCACCCTTTCCGACGTCCCACATGAGGTGGCGGATACCGTTGAACGAGTGGAAGGTGAGGGGGAAGGCGATGGCGGCCTTGACGCTGGTCTTGACCAGGGTGGGGAGCGAGCCCCAGGCGGCAATGGCGTGGGCCGAGTCGATCTCGGGGTAGATGGGGTGGAGGCAGTAGAGGAGCGAGCCGGCGTAGAGGATACCGGCAAGGGCGACACCGGTGATACGGTGGCCACCGGACATGATCCAGGTGAGCTGGGGCTGGTAGATGTCGAGGTGGGGCGAGGTGGGGCGGTTCATGCGCTGGGTGTTGAGGAGCTTGAGCTCGTCCATCTCGGTGATGCGCTCAGTCTGGACGTAGCGGCGAAGGACGGGCTGCATGCCGCGGAGGGCGGGCGCTGCGGAGAGTCAGTGGCTGCATCTGGGACAGAGGGGCAGGGGGAGGAGACAAGGTCGCCGAGATGCAGGACGTAATCATGATGGAGCCGCGTCAAGGCGCTCGGAGGGAGACATGGGGGAGCCTGCGGGGCTCACACGAGCGAGGCTCGAGTGGAGCCAGCACTGTTGACGATAACAACACAGCTCATCATTAGGATCTTTCGAGCTAGCCGCTATCGTGCGTGTGCTGGTCGTTTGTCCTCTGCTCCGAGCCCACATGGCCCGGAGTAGTGGCCGTTTTCCATCCAAGCAGATGAGTGCTCGTAACTCCGGTTTGCCTGTATTGACGGGCTCCAGCTCCATGGTCCAGATCTTGGCGACTGTTTTCGAGTGCATGACGGCGGGCAGCGACGTACAGGTGCCGACGGCGCGGAGGAGGGAGGGGCGAGCGCAGGCGAACATGGCGGCGGGCAGGCGGTGGAGAGTGGTGATCGACGACGAGCAGCAGTCAAGAAGCAGCAGCGAGGATGAGAGTTGACTGACAGCGACAGTGACCAGCAACTGGAGGGCAGCCGTTGGTGGAGCGGGAGCAAAATAGGTGGAGACGCAGACGAATGATGGGAATAGGCTGGCGCTGATTGGCGGTGGAGCGTCTGGCTGCCTGGCTGCTGCTGCGTCCATTCGGGTGTTGCCGCACATCCACCCCCCCGCTGGGCCACCGAGTTTCGCCGTCAGCGGAGCCTTTTTCACCACCCTTATGCCGACCAGCGCCGAACGTGGCTGGCTCGCGTGGTTGGCCGTCTCTGGGGTATATAACTGCAGGCTTGCTGCTTGCTGCTTGCTGCTGCTGCTTGCTGCTGCATGCATGCTGAGAGCAGATGAGAGCAAACTGGCTATGGTAGTGTTGGGAGCAGCATGTTGTTGACCGCCTTCTGGAGCTGGAGCGCGTCGCGCAACGGGTCCGAGTCGGTCGCTACATGAAGGTGGCGTTCCGCGCCCGGCTCCCTCGGCGCCGACTCTCCCTGCCACATCAGCACGACTCGACACCAGACTCCCTCCAGCTGATTGCCACGATCCCAGTTCTGACCTCTGACTTATCTGACCTCTGGCCGGCAGCACTAACCACGTCGCAAAACGCGCCTGGTTACCCCGCTTGAAGGCTACCACCCGCATCTGTCCCTTGACGACCAATGCCTTGACCGCCCATGCTCACTCTAGCTCTCTACGCACTGCAGTTGCAAAACTAACTCTGCAAGTCTTCACTCATTCATCTCGTCTACATTGGTTTCTCGTTCCAGCGGGCTGCGTGGTCGTGTATGCGTATCGTTTCCTATCATCTCCGAGCTTCAGAGCCTTGGCCGGTCTAGCAGGGCGCAGACAGCAAGCGCATCGGGGTGACAAACTTAGTAGTCGTCCGAGGAGCCGAAGCCACCCGAGCCCTGCTGGTTGCCGCCGTAGCCACCGCCGCCCTGCTGACGGCCGCCCCCGTACGAAGAGTCCTCGCTGCCACCGAAACCGCCGGCGGACTGGTTCTGGCGGCTGGAACCGTACGAAGAGTCATCATTGCCGCCGAAGCCGCTCGCGGACTGGTTCTGGCGGCTGCCGAGACCCGAATCGTCGTTGTCAGAGTTGAAGCGGCCACCGGTCTGCTGACGGCCACCCGAGCCACCAAAGGACGAATCGTCGTTGCTGCCGAAGCCCGAGGACTGGTTCTGACGGCTGCCATACGTGTCGTCGTTAGACGAGCCTCCGAAGCCGCTCGCGGACTGGTTCTGACGGCCCGAGGCGTACGTGTCCGAGGACGAGTTGTCGCTACTGCCGAAACCGCCGGCGGACTGGTTCTGACGACTGCCGAAGCCCGAATCGTCGTTGTCAGAGTTGAAGCGGCCACCAGTCTGCTGACGGCCACCTGAGCCACCGAAGGACGAATCGTCGTTGCTGCCGAAGCCGGAGGACTGGTTCTGGCGTCCCGATCCGTAGTTGTCGTTGTCCGAGCCGCCGAAGCCACTCGCGGACTGGTTCTGGCGTCCCGATCCGTAGTTGTCGTTGTCCGAGCTGCCAAAGCCACCCGAGGACTGGTTGTTGTTCTGGTTGTCGCCGTAGCCACCCGACTGGTTGTTGTTGTTGTTGTTGTTGTTGTTGTTGCCGGACTGGGGGTTAGTCACAGTCGTGGATTGGGAGGTAAGGCAGGGTAGGGAAGGCGCAGAGAGAGGCAGTCAGAGCGACATGAAGGCCGGGCCACTACGGCGTGCGTCTGCTGCGCTTACTGCGATGGGAGGGGCGGGCCGCCACAATGGCGAGCACGCCAGAAGCATCGGTAGCGCCCAGAGGGCGTTGCGCAGCGAGCTGCCATGGGGCAACCGCAAGCAGGATGGAATGACGTCACTGTGATCGGGGTAGGGAGGCAGTACTGACCTCGTTGTTCTTGAAGGCGTTCTGGGCGGCGCCGGCGAGGTTCTCGAGGAACTGGGCGTTAGTACAGTGTAAGGAAGGTGGAGAGTGGTGTGCGGAGCGGGGTGGACAGTGTGGACGGCGAGGAGGAAGAAAATGATGGGGAGGGAAGGAGGGAAGGTGGCGGGGAAGGAGGGAGGGTGGTGGGGAAGGCAGGGGAAGGCAGGAGGGAAGGCGGTAGTACTTACAGACATGGTTGCTAGATTGGAGAGAGAGAGAGAGAGAGAAGAGAAGAGAAGAGATGGGGGGGACAGGCCAACAAAGGTGTTGTCGAGCACGTTTTATATAATCTGTTTATTCATTCATTCAGTCAGTCATTAAGTGGGCCCGCAGCGTGTGCAACGTGCACCCATCGTACAACGTGCACATTTCGTCGTCATCCGCCTCGCCCTCCTCTCCTCGGGCATTTTAGATCCCCTCCCCTCTACCCCACTTCTTTCAATCGGAGGCTGTCTTTGCACCATGGGTCGTCATGTGTTGCGTAGTAGGCCTACCTTGGTCGTCGAGGGTGACATGATTCAGGCGAGAGCAGGGCACCAGAGAGAGAGAGAGAGTGGTCACTCAATCGGGTCATCAATCTCCCCCCTCCTCTCTCTCTCTCTCTCTCTCCGTCCTCCTCCTGCTCCTGCTTCCATGCATGCATGTTGGGTAAGCTGCTAGGCGACTGACTGCCCTACCCCCGGGTGATCAGAAACTGTCACCCCAGCAGTCCCCCAGTCCCCTGGTTCCGCAGTCATCTGAGGAGATGTCCCAAGGACGTGTCTCTAAAGTCTAAACTTGGAACTCGCACTGTACCAGATTTAGCTCGCAGACGCCCCCCCGTCTCGCCCATACGGCCCAACCAGCAGCCAGCCTGCATCAGAGCCAAAAGCTCGTCATCCTGCTGCGCTGCTGCTGCTGCGCAGATGCACATCCACCACAGTGGGGTGCACTCCCCACGACGCCGGACGGATGGATAGGCACCTCGCTTCGCTTCCGGCTGGATCCCATCTGCCCCCTGTCCCCCTCCTCGTCCTCCTCCTCGTCTCCTCGATCTTCCTCGCACACCGTGACCGTGGCGACAGTGCCGAGCTGCCTCGGCTGCCCCTGCCGTCATTGCCCGCCCGCCAGCCCACACCTGCAACGCACATTCGGACAGGCATGAGCGCATCGCATGGCACTCACCCCGCCCGGCCCAGGAGCACTCTAGTACGTCGCTACGACGTCATACGTCATGCTGCAACCCAATGCTCGAATGCTCATCCCCCGGGCACGAGCTCTTGATCGCACGCCTTGCCTTTGGCCGTTGCCTCTGCCCGTCCGTTGGCATTTCCAACGCGGCTGCTGCTGAACATGCCACCGGCTGCATGTATCCCACCCGCCCCTGCCCTGCACCAAGGCAGCACGGAGCGCGTCCCAGAAGCACAGAAGCACAGGGCCACAGAACGCCAGCACGCCAGCACGCCAGCATGGGTCTGACGTACTGCCGTCGCCACCACACGCCGCCAGTCCCTCCCAGCCGCTATCCCCCAACGTGCCGTTCGCCCGGCGCGCGCAGCTGGAAATAGCCCAGCAGCAGCGCGCAGTGCCAGCGGGCGGCCGCCGCGCCCTGGTCCGTTAATGTGGCGCCACCCTCACGAGCCACCGTGCGCCGTGCACCGTGCGCCGTGCACCCCCCGCGCACCGACGTACGACCCGACAATGCACGCAGCGCGCAGCGCGCAGCGCGCAGCCGAGCCATGGCACGCGCCGATCCGGGCCCGGGGCCCGTCGGTCCGCGATCGGCGCTGTCCCGACTGCGACTGAGACTGCGACTCAAAGTGCGACTGATAGTGAGACTGGAGGGTCTGGCCCGCCGTCTGCCGTCGGGCTCGCTTCTGTTACCACCGCTGGGCGCTGCCACGCAGCGAACGTGGCGGCCACAGCGCGCAGCACGCGCGCGCAGCGCGCAGCAGCACTCGCGCGGCCCGAGTGGGATCGACATGCGTGCGTGCGTGCGCGTGCATGCCCAAGAGCGTGTGCAAGCTTGTAGTGCGTGTGCGGGTGTGCCCACGCACCGGCACGCCAGGCTGCACTAGGCACGCGTATCGCTCTAGGCGCGCAGCGTGGCAGCACTTGGGCTGGGGGCGCCTATGCGCCCCGCCGAACCCTCGCCAGTGGCCAGTGGCACTTGTCCTCCACCGACTCCTCTCTCCCTCTGCGGTGTGCTTTCCTGCCCTTGCATGCATGCACAGGTCCCCGATTTGTGCATGCGTCCCTCTCGCTGTCGCCCAGCTGAAACAGCACGCTGCACGCTGCACGCTGCATGCTGCAGCAGCTCCTGTCCCGGTCCGGTCGCGTACCTCCGATCGGCAAATGGGCGTGGATATCAGCAGCAATCATGCCCAGCTCCCATCGCCCCTCTCCTGCGCGTCCGTCCCGCGTGCGGTCCTGACGCAGCGAGCGCTCTCCGCCGCTGTGCAGAGCTGATAGCGCTGGTCTGATAGCGGCAGCCGCGGATCTGTGCGCCGCTATCGCGGTACTGGCAATGTGGGCTATCTCTCGCCATAAAGATTCTCATCGTTATCATTACCATCGTCGCCTTCACTTGGCCCCATGATGGCCACCAGCCACCCACCCAACCCGGCCCACAGATGCACGATGCGGTAGTCATGAAAATCATCACATGTGTTGGTGACAGGGCGAAGGTAATAGTACAACACTAACGGGGCCCGCGGGATACAGCGGTGCGTGGCCTCTACAAACATATAAAAGATAGTACCTCCCGCCTAGTAGACCCACTTGGCCATCTCCTTTGTGCCCTTGCACTCGTGGCACTTCTCCTTGAGCTTGAACGTGGCGGTGGGCGACATGGGCGGCGTGCTGGCGCCCGAGCTGGCGGCCTTTGTCGTGGCGGCCTGGACGGCGAGCTCGACGGCGCGGCGCTCGGGGGACCCGATCGAGAGCTGCGCGAGCTGGCGCTCGAGCTCCTCGCGCTCCTCGCGCTCCCGGCGCTCCCGCTTGTCGGATTCGAGTTTGGCCTTTGCGAGCTCCTCGCGCTCCTTTTCAATCTTTTCCTTCCCCTCGCGCTCGAGGCGCTCCTTTTCCTCCTTGGCCAGCTGGCGCTGGTGGTGAGCATGGTGGTGCTCGGCGTTGATGGCTGCCGAGAGCTGCAACTGGGCGTACTGGGCGCGGTGGCGCTCAGCTTCGGCGTTGCAGACGCGGCAGCCAAGATCCTACAAGCGATGCGCGACGCCGCGCACGCCCGTGCCGCGCTGCACAATCACCGCGTCGTCGTCGTCTTCCGACTCGAACGAAAACTCGACCATCTCGGCGTTGCCCCAGCGCCGGCTGCTGTGCTTGCCGTCGACGATCCAGCGCAGAATGTCGCCGTGCGCGACGAGCACAATCTCGCGCTCGGGGCGCCGGCGCAGCCACAGCCGCACCTCGCGCGCGCGCTCGGCCGTGCGGTCCATGTCGTAGATGCCCTCGTTGGACGCATAGTCGGGCGACAGCGTGGAAAAGTCGAGCCCGGCCTCGAGGAACATGCCGCCGTTGGATGCGGCGAGCGCCTCGGGCGGGTACAGCGGTGTGTCACATGGCAGGTCGCTCGCCTCCTGCGCAATGTCGAGCAGAATTACAGGCTTGCCCTGCTGCTCCAGCCGGTCCTTGAGGTCGGGGAACGCGAGCAGCATCGTCTCCATTGTGCGGCGTTGCTGCAATGTCAGTGGTGATTCATGGGCGTGTGCGGGGGCGGGGGGCGGGATATTGGGACCGGGAGGGAAGGAAGGGGATGTTCTGAGATACTATGAAAGAAGTGGACGCGATTAAAGATAAGGAATGAACAGGGGAGGAGAGGGAGGGTGAAGATACACAACAAAGGAGGTGGATGAAGAGAAGACGTGGCCGGGGGTGTTTGTGATGGTGGTGGGAGATTGATAGGTGGCGAGGAGAGGGGGAAGGAAGGGGAGGAGGGAGATTTGGGATTTTAAGAGAGAGAGAGAGAGAGAATGTAAGAAAGGATTGGTGGAGTGGGGGGAAGGAATGTCAGTTAAGGGGAGGGAAGGCAGTGAGGAGGGAAGACACAACTCGATGTGTGCTCGCCGTCTGCATCGCCGATCGCCCTCACTGTGGCGTAGTCCTTAGTACTACTTCCCCCCCTCCTACACACTGAATCTTGCACTCTAGCTTTTTCCATTTCTTGCTGCATTTACAGCGAATTACCATTGCAGAGCAGATCTCTCCCACGCATGGATGGCCACCCAACGGTGGCTAGCATGGCTAGCGTGTCGCCACCCACCCCCCAGACCGCGACGCGTCAAAACAGAAGAGTAGCAGCTATTTGTTTATTATTCATAATAACCCACGTCGCCGTTTCGCGTCTGTGTGACCCAGATGTGCCTCGTCTGCCATCTCTGCGGTTTCGCAAGTGGTTTTCACTCCTCTCTCTAGAGCGCTGCCAGCCTTTTTGCTACGGTTGCGACACGACATACAAGAGGGCCTACGCGGCGGGGCGGTGGCCAAGAAAAGGCAAACGCGTCCCACCCATTAACATGTTGAGGAATGCTTATGTAATAAGCGCCACATGGCAACCACTCTCACTTTTGAGAAAAGACGGGAGCAATTTCTCCTCCACTGTATTCCCCCCGGACCGCAGCCAGCAGGAGAACCTCTCACCAACTGCAAAGGCTCCGTCCTCATTGGATTGGGCGAGCCGCTCACCGCTGCAGCAACCACTCTCGCCAACAATCAACCCTTTCTCTCCATCACCGCTCCTACCCCACTCTCACTCCTCCGAAACCCACCACCACCGACACCCGCCCACCATGTCGATGCCCGAGTTCCGCGCCTCCCCCGAGACCTACAGGGGTACGTATCCCCGCTTTCCGCCGCGAGTCCGAGCTGCGCCGAGACCGCAGCTGAGCTGCCCCGCTCCGCTCCTCTCGTCTCCGCGCCATCGCCGAGACTGTCGCAGCGGCCGGCGCCCGCATCTCCGATGTGCCATTACTGACGCAGCCTTCTTCTATTCCGACCTTTGCTGGACTCGTTAACTCCCACCCCGATCCGCTCACTGCTCTCCGCCCGGTGTCTTGCGCGCTACTTGTGCCGGTCGCTCTGTCGTCGCCTACTCATTTCGACACTATCCCGGCCTTGCCCCTCCCCCCACCGCCTCTGTCACCCCTCTACTCTCCCGCACTCCTTCTTACTCTGCCGTTGCCCCAACAGAAGCCCTCAAGCAGCGCGAGGAGCACATCCGCGAGTCGTGGGTCAAGGCCATGGAGGCCCGCATCGTCCGCAAGATGCTCCAGGACTGCTACCGCCTCGAGGGCGTCAACCAGAACGAGAAGTGCAAGGACCTCGCCGAGAAGTACCTCAACATGGTCCGCGACAACAAGGTGGGTGTCAGAGGAGCCGCGCGCCCATCACAGGCGCCGCGCAGTTGAGCTTAGGATCGTCTCGACAAGCTCGGCGTCGCCTTTGTTATGTTCGCTAACCCCCAGGTCAAGGGCTACAAGATCGTTGACGAGGAGTAAAGGATAGAGTAGCCATGCATCAACATTCTCGGATTACCTCAGAGCTGGCGGTGGGCTCGTCTCATTCTTAATTTCGGTTCATTCTCGTTCTCATTCATTCACAACTTTCTGCGCTATTTACGGACAGGTCTTGGAATCTACATCTACTTGTTGGGCCGCAGGATGCCGCTGACGTACGACACGCTGCTGTCGCGCGCATTAACGCACTTTGAGCTCTGCTCGTAGCGCACAAAGGAGAAGCTAACGTCCGCGGCCTCGGGCTTGCCGCCGTAGACGTGTTGCACGAGGTTGAGCAGCACCGTGATAGGCGCGCGGCCGCAAATGGTGTTCTGCCCAGTCAGCTTGACGATACAGAGCTTGTAGCTGCTAGTTTGGCAGTGGATAGCTACCTTTGTGCGGGAAAGGTATGCCTCCCAGGCGTCGACGGCGCCAGGCGCGGCGGGCGCGCGCAGGAGGTCCATGCCCTCGTGGTCGAGGTACTGGATCGACTTCCAGATGGGCACGTCGCCCGCCTCCTGCCCCCTGTACGTCTTGACAAACTTGAGCGAGCCCGCGGGCGGAGGCGCGGTGCAAGGCCCTTCAGGGCTGCGATCTCCATTCTCTCGGCCTGCGGATGAATCCTGCGCGTTAAAGGCCCCGCGGGGCTCGACAGGGCCCAGTGGCGTTGCTTTGGCTGGGTGGGAGCGCCCCGCACTCCTCCATATCGTTGTAAGGATGGGAAGTCACCTGCGCGCTGGATACGAGGCACAC
>PQXP01000623.1:0-10900 GCA_002973495.1 Apiotrichum akiyoshidainum | reverse complement strand
CCAAGTCTAGGTAAAGGTGTCATCTTTCTCTCGCTCGGTGTACTGTTCATGTTATCTCCATACTGTTAGCGTTCCCGCGGCATTGAACTGACCCGGTCTGACAAGAACTGCATACTTTAACTGTACAACACTGACAACTCGTTTGCTTCCAGAGCCCAAGCCACAACCCCAACTATACCCCAAAAGCTATGTGTATAAGAGACAGGTCTTGCCTCCCATGCGATCGCTTCTTGCTGCTCGCACCAGGTGAGGATGGATGGCAGGCACAATGTGACGCGTCCAGCCCAGCGTCTTGACGCGTCCGGGCGGTGTTGTGATGAGATGTGTGTGACTCACTTCTTGTCGGCGGCATCGACGGGCTCCTCGGCCTTGCGCTTGTCACCGACCTCGGGGGCAGCGGCGGCGGTAGCGTTGGAGACTTCCTCGGCGCTCATTGTAGTGGTGGTGGTGGTGGTGGTGAGTGGGTGGGTGGCTGTGGGAAGGTTTGCGGAGAAAGAGAGACGAAAGAGAACAAGGAGCAAGGGGGTGGTGGTGGGTGTGAAGGTTTATTGCCCGGCAGGCCAGAGTACCTGCCTATCCTTCCCTCCATACTACTTGCATGCAATGACCAGCCTCCTTTCTTCATTTACCACCCACCAGAAAAGGGAGACGCGTCTTCCCTCCCCCTCACAATGTAATCCGGGACTGATACCATATTCTACTCATTTACACGTCATTCACCACGTGGCGCCCCATCTCCATACCCACAAAATGTTGAATGTTGGTAGAGATGATGTCCAGCCGACCCACCCACCCAAAGACAGCGACAACGACAAGCTACTCCTCAACAACAACCAAAAATGGTCGCCCTCTCCTTCCCCCCCACGGCCATCGCCTCGTCGTCGTCGGCTATTCTCGTCGGCACAGGAGCTGCCCTCCAGCTCCTCCCTAACGGCGCCGCCGCCGCCTCCACCGCCGCTCCTGCCGCCGACCTCGACGAGAAGGCCCACGCCACTGGCCTCGTTCGCAAGCTTGCCTTCAACGCCGACGGCACCCTCGCCGTCTCGTGCCACGACGATAAGTCCCTCCGCGTCTGGAACGTCAACGGCGCAGACCTCGCCCTCCGCAGCACCCGTGTCACCTTTAAGCGCACCTGCTCCGTCACCTTCACCGACAAGAACGACCTTGTCGTCACCGACAAGGTCGGCGATGTCTACCTGTGAGTAGCTGCCGCTACAGTCTCACAGCTTTCGGGTGTAGCTGTCTCCAAAGCTGTGGCGATCACACCGTTTGGGACTTGCTCTGACCCCAGCTACCCTCTCGAGCCCCGCGAGGCGCAGCCGACACTGCAGGGCTTCAAGCTCCAGGCCGACCCGAGCCTGAACACCGACGCCGACTTCCTCCTCGGCCACGTCTCGGTCGTCTCGCAGCATGTCATGTCGCAGGACGGCAAGCGCATCCTCACTGCCGACCGCGACGAGCACATCCGTGTCAGCCGCTTCCCCAAGTCCTACGTTGTTGACAAGTACCTCTTCGGCTCTGAGGGGTGAGTTTACCATCAGGTCGCTCTAACTCTCAGCTTTATCTCGGCCATCCACATCCCCGCCGCGCACGGAAACATACTCCTTTCGGCCGGCGGCGAGCCGACGCTTCAGGTCTGGGACTGGCAGGAGGGCAAGCTCCTGTCGCGCGTCGAGATCTTCCCCGCCGTGCTCCCCCATCGCCGCGTCCGCCCCCCGTCCCGCCGGTTGAGGAGCAAGCGCAAGGTCGCCGGCGTCGATGCCAGCATTGCCCCCTCCGACGACCCCACCGACCCCGGCTTCTACGTCCCCGCCGAGGGTAGCATGTACCCTACCGGCCAGGGTGTGCTCGTCGAGAAGATTGACTCGGTCGTCGTCGACGGCAAGACGGTCGCCCTCCTCTTCGCAGAGGGCTGCACCGCCATCCAGTCGTTTGTCCTCGGCGACGACAAGCCCACAGTACGCTCCCAGGCATTCCAGTACCCCGTCCTCGGCTTTGCCGCCGTCCCCGGTACTCCCAACCAGGTTGTTGTCACCCTCGACGCGAGCTATGGCGTCAAGAAGAGCGATACCGAGGTCGACGCCGCGCGTGCCGGTGCCGCCTTTGCCGTCGTCGAGGTCTCTGCTGACGGATCGGTAAGTTTTCATATAGGATCCCGTAAACTGACGCCAGCTCGTGGACGTCACTGCCGCCTCGGCGCTCCCCGCTGCGCTCTCGGCCGCCGCCGCCCCCACCGCCGCCCTCGCCACCCTCGCCTCGCTCACGCTCTTCCCCAACCTTGCGCTCTTCCCCCGTTGGCCCGGCATGGAGGAGGACGACGAGCTCGCCGGCACCGCCGACGTCGACTTCCAGGGCATGAACGGCAAGCAGCTCGGCCGCCTCAAGTCGCAGGGCGCCCAGGTGCCCCGCGAGCTGCTCCCCAAGAAGCACAAGAAGAGGAGGACAGCCAAGAAGGCGGCCGAGGGCGGCGACGCCGAGGCTGACGCCGAGGGCGAGGCGGACGCGGAGGGAGAGGCCGAGCCCGAGGCCGAGGAGGCGCAGACCGCCCAAGTCTAGGTAAAGGTGTCATCTTTCTCTCGCTCGGTGTACTGTTCATGTTATCTCCATACTGTTAGCGTTCCCGCGGCATTGAACTGACCCGGTCTGACAAGAACTGCATACTTTAACTGTACAACACTGACAACTCGTTTGCTTCCAGAGCCCAAGCCACAACCCCAACTATACCCCAAAAGCTGCTGTTATTTCATTTGTACCACACACCACGGACCCCGGCTCAGACGCTGCGTCTCCGCTTCTGGACGAGCCGTGCGACTGCGAAACGCGTCTCTTTCTGCTGTCAGCTTGGGACCAAAGGGTTAAAGCTCACTAGAGACCCCGGCGCAGGCGCTCAATCTCCGCCTGCTGCTTCGCGATCGTCTCCCTGCTCGCGCGCAGCTCCTCGACGAGCGGCGTGACCGCCGAGCGAATCTCGTTCTGCAATTCTGTCAGCTTGGCTGGCCATGGTCGACCGGGAAGCTGCTCGCTCACCTTGAGTCCGCGGCCCATGCGCAGCATGTCGAGCTGGAGATTTGCAATTTCGCGGCGCATCTCCTCGAACGCGTCCCAGCCTGGTCCGCCGGCGGCTGCGGCAGGCGCTGGTGTCGGGGGCAAGGTGATGGCGGGAGACGCGGCGGTCTGGTCGCCCGCACCAGTAGCTGCGTCGTCCGTGGGGCGGATACGCAGCGTGTCGACCGTGCCGTTGCTGCGGGCCGCGAGCATGGGGTTGGACGGAGTCGCGAGCGGGGCAGCTAGGGGCCTGTGTGGCTGTTGGACCTGCAGGCGCTCAAGAGGGTTCGCGCTCGGCTTGGACGGGTGCGCGATTGTGTTGGCCTTCGGGAGGGGCAGTGGCGGGGGGAGCATCTTGCCGGATGTGGAACGCGGGCGTGGGGCCTTCTGGGCCGGCTTGGCCTTGTCCTTGTCCCTCTTCTCCTCCTTGGCCTTGGGCTTCTCCGGCTGGTTCTCCTTGTCGGCGACCACGTTCGGCACACTGCTGTCACTCAGGACGCGATCGCGCTGCTGGTCCGACTGCCTAGGGCCGCGGGGCTGGATATCGTTAGGCAACAATTCAGACTCGATACCTACAGGAAGAGACAGCACCCGCACGACGGGCTGCTCGAGCAGCACCTGTGTCGTCCCACCCGTCTGCAAGTCGTGGGCGTACACCTTACCTGCGAGTTAGATCCAACGCCGACTCCTTAACTCACCATCAACAGTGACCGCGAGCGCATTCTCGTCCAGGAACGCGACGGTCTGGACGGCCCAGGGGAACGTGGCAGTCGTCGGCGTACCGCCAGTGGTGGAGGTGGAGAGCACGGTGATGCGGGATCCGGCAGCGACGGCGATCCGGGCCCTCGAGCTGGAGACGGCCATGTCGACCACCTCCTCGTCGGCGGGTGCTTCCAGCACGGGAACGACAGTGTGGCCGGAACCGAGGGAGAGGAGCTTGATGCCCGAGTCGGTCCCGAGCGCGACAAAGTCCGAGGTCACGATACGTGCGCAAGATCCCTGTTGTCAGCTCGCAATTGAGTTCTCAGCTTACAGTGTCAGGAAGCACTGTCCGGTTCCCACTCGCGTCGTACGCCCAGATCTCTGCGCCAAGAAGCACAAAGACGCCGTCGCCGCCCGACATGTCGTGACACTCCCGCGGAACCTGCTGTCAGCTACAGGCGCACATGTATAAGCTCACCTCGAGGGTGTGCTCGACGGCCCACTTCTTCCCAGCCCGCTTCCACACCCCGACTTCGCCAGCGGAGCGCACCGCGACGAGGCCCGGGCCGAGCACTGCGACGTCCTCGATCTTGCTGCCCGTGTTGATCTCGCTCAGGCGACGGCCCTTGCCATCGTACTCCCACACAACAGGGGCATTGCGGGCGTAGACGTAAATGTTGCTATTGCTGCTGCTCGAAGAAGCGGCGGCGAGTGGCGGGCACCCGGCGGGAAAGCGCGATGGGAGCGCGAGTGGCGTGGGCGTCGAGGTGGCCAGCGGGAGGGACGAGAGGGAGAGGGCGGAGGGGTGTTGGAGGAGTGCTGACACTGACATTGTCGTTGGTTGTTTACGGGTGAATGAGAGGAAAGAGGAGCAGGATACGTGCGTCAGCTTTGGCCTGAGAGGGTTGTTGACATTGTTTTTCTTTTTCCAAAGGTCAGTCGCGCGGTGTGGGCGGACCAAACAGCGGAAGCAAAATGCAGCACTGTCTGCCGTCATGGCCACCACAGCTCCCGTCCTCATGAGCGGCCTTGTCTTGGATCTGCATCTCGCATCTCGCATCAGACAACAACAACCCGCATCCCATTGTCCTCTCTCCAGCTCGATCTCTTCGTCGCTCCTGTTTCCGCCCTCGCCCGGCGCATACATAACCCCCAGTCCTCTCCGCAGCCCCCACACATTCACATCCACCACGCACACGCACACCCACCACCACCACCACCACCACCGAGATGATCCGCTCCAACCCGACCCTCATCCCCCTGCGCGCCTCGGACGTCAAGGTCCTGCAGGCCGAGATCGAGCAGCGCCGCCGCGAGCGCGACGCTGCTGCTGCCGCCTCTGGAACTGGCAGTTCCGCCGCCACCGCCGCCCCCACGACCACACCGACGCACAGCCACAAGAAGTCGCACCACGGACATGCACACGGAGCCACACCCGCGAGCGCGGCGAGTGCGTCCCGCAGCAGGCAGCGTGCAGCGGCCGCGCCGGCGCCAGGAGACGAGGCGGGCGAGGAGAGGCGGAGGCGGCGCGCGGGCATGACTGCGCAGGAGCGCATCGGTCTCTAAGCCTTCCATGATTGTCGCCACCCTCGTTCACGACTCGGCCAGTGGCTCGCCTCGCCTAGATCGCGATCACATACGCGTCACATAGACTACATATTGCAAGATTGCGTCGACGGACGGCTTCACCTCGCCCAACCTCGCTTGCATCCTCGCCAGGCGCAACTCGCTACTCGCAACCCGTACCCACACCCACATCCGCACACATCACCTCACATCCACGGATCAACCACCTCGGGATCCTCGCTCGCACATTGCACCAGTTCATATGCTCCTGTACTCTCTGTCCCTGTTCACACCTATATATCATATCGTGCTGCCCTCCGCCCCACTGCTGCCTGCTGCCTGCTGCGATCGTCTACAACTTGAACTTCTCGACGCCGCTCTTGATGAGGTCGACGGCCGCCGTGTTGTCGAGCGGCTGGTACTGGTTCGTGACGAGCTTGATGACCTCTTGTCCCGCAACGCCGCCAAAGAACGCGGCCGTGGTGGGTGGGGTGAGGAAGCCGCCACGGACGCTGCGAGTTAGTAACAAAGATCCTTTCCAACTCACACTTCGCCAACCGCGTCAAAGAGGGCGTCGGGGAGCTCGCCGCCCTCGATGTGCACGGTCGTGATGCCCTTTGTAGCCAGGCGCATGACCTCGGCGACGTCCGCCTCCGTGTCGCTGCCGGCCTCGGCACCCGGCCAGCGGCCAAACAGCTTGTAGTAGTGCTCGGAAGCCAGTATGGCGACGAGGATGCAGGGGCCGACGGGCGGCTCGGCCTCAAAGCCAAAGTTGTCGGCTGTTATCAGCTCCAGTCTTGGCATCTAGCTCACTGATGATCTCCTTCATGCCGCCCTCGTAGGCCTTGGATTCCAGCAGCGAGGTGCCCTTGATAACATCGACGCCGCCGACGTTCTTGACAAACGACTCGATTTCGCTCGCCGGGATCGCCTCCGGCTGCAGGTCGGCCTCCTTGAGGACATCCAGCAGCAGCATCGCGAAGCGTTGCAGGTCGTCCTGGTACGCCTTCTTGTATAGGTTCTGCAGCGTCACGTATGAGGTCGTGCTCGAGTGCATGTCCGGCAAGGAAGGCGAGACGGGAGGAAGGCGCGGCTCGGCCTCCATAAAGCGGCGGAGAGTGTGCAGGAGGAGATGCAGGTTCTTGGACTGCTGTTAGATGAGCGCAGAGGCGACGATACGCACGTTGTGGGACACCTGGACGACGGACGGCTCATTGAGCAACTCGGCAATGTCGTACGGGAGCTGCGGGTTAGCTCGCGAATGACCAGTCTAACCCACCCCCGAAGACGACCACACGCGATACGCCTGCGCGAGCGCCTCGTCAAAGTTCTCTTCATCACCCTTGCGGCGCCAGGACGTGAGCATCTTCTTAAACTCGGCCTTCTCCTCAGCGTTCTGGGGCAGCTGGCCGGCGTGCTGTTGTTAGCTTCACGAGTCAAGAACAGCTTACAGAGTCTTTCCACTGGGCGGCGGCGCGGACGAGGAGGACGACCCACGGGACGTGCGAGTAGTCCATCGAGTCCATCGAGTCCATGTCGAGCGCGCGTGCGTACGCCTCGAGGGCAGGGAAGGGCGTGTCGATACGCAGGGTATGGGTCGTGTCGGGGTGGGTGTCAACGACTGTTGTCAGTTGGAGTGTCGCCAACGCAACTCACCGCAGTGCTCGCGCAGCTGCACCTGGATCCGGCCCATGAAGCCCGACGTGCGGATCGAGACGAGGGGAATGTCCGGCTGGCCGACGGTGACAGACGCTGCTGTCAGTTGTTAGTCGAGTGGAGACAACTCACTGTGCCACAAGAGCTCGGCGAGCTTCTCCTCGACCTGCGGGGAGGCGTTGGAGACGATGATGAGCGTGAACGAGAGGAAGAAGTTGGGCTCGTTCTCGAGGAGTTGGAGCGCGTCCTGCCGTTAGCTATCAGACGCCACTCGAGGCTCACAGCGATGCGGGCCTTGCCGTCTACGGCGGGGTTCAGCTCGCCCAGGAGGCTGCAGTCAGTATTCCGCACGGACAAGCTATCGCAACAGCGAGCAGCGAGCATCGTGGTAGCTTACCGGACCTCCTCCAGGGCAATGGGCTTGCCGACGCTCGACGACTCGAGGAAGAAGTTGGAGCCGACATCCGCGACGGTAGTCACCGCATCAGACAGGATCGTAAAGTGCTGGATGCCTGGTGTGAGCTGGGATATTCACCTTACCAGCTCACCAGGCAGTACAAGGTTCTTGAGTGTCTGGCAGCCCGCGGCATCGTTGCCAACGAGCAGGATGCGGCCGGACTCGAGCGAGCGCTGGCCTGAGGAAGCCCAGAGACTGAAAACAACAACAATAAAGTGGGGGAAGGCAGATGAGTCATAGGCATAATGATGGGCGGTCGCCATGCGTCAGCATCCACATCCTCGGCGGCGACAACAACAGAGCTTACTCACCGCAGCTGGCGGTCGTACCTCCGCGCCTTGGCATCCGGGCGCCCGCTAAACGTCAGTAGCAGTTCCAAGCTAGGATGAATACCCACCTCGGGACCGGCGTCGCCCGCGAGCTGGGATTTGTGCTGCTGGGGAGCTGAAGAGCGGTGGTGGCTTCCGAGATATCTATCGCGTCCTCCATCTTGGCGAGCTTGGGCGGTCGGGCGGGGTGGGTCGGCGAGGAGGGCGGGTCTCGGTCGCGACCGGCACTGGCCATTGGAGATGGAAAGCGGAGGGGTGATGAGGTGGTGTGGTGACGCCGAGGTGGTGGTCGTGGGCGCCCGCGGCGTGCTGTGCTAGGAGGTGGATATTGTGTCGCGTAGAGATTGCAGGGAATTGGTAGCCCCCCTTGAGTCTGTGCGGGCGGGAGTGGAGTGGAGGTAGGTGGAGGGAACGTGAGCGCTGCGGCACCAAACTGGTGTAGGTCGTTGTGAAGAGTGCTGCTGGCCGCGAGGATGGAGAAAGAGGTGGTGAGAAGATGACAAGAGTCGGGCGAGCAGACCAGGAAAAGTAAAACAAAAGTGTGGACGACGATGACGACCGACCGACAGTCTTGCCTGGACGAGGACAGACACACCCCACACACAGCACAGTCATCCATCCTGCTCATGATGACACCACGGTCACAACGGACACGGCACAATCTCCGCTTCGCCCCACGGCATAGCATCCGGTGCATATCAGATACCACAGCGATTTCTACATGCATATGTAATGGACTGCAGCTGGCGGACGGACCGGTCGGCCCGGCTGCATGCAGGCATGTTGCTCGCGTATTGCGCGTCGTGGTCGCGGTCTTTGCGGTTGCGAGCGGCGCCTGTCCTCGTCATGTAGCGCGCGGCCATTGGCGGCCTCTGTGCAGCTCTCGCTCCAAGTGACGAGTCGTATCCTCAACCGTCTACCAGCTGAGGAACCCGCACTCCTTGCCGGTTGCGCCGGGGCGGGCGAGGCCAGTGCCGCTGCGGAGGAGGCCGGGGACGACCTTGCCCTGGAGAATAGTCTCCTCAACCACGCGGGGGATCTCCTGCGGCGTAACGCGGCCGTACGAGAGATACGCGCCAGAGGGGAAGAGGATCTGGCGTTAGATGTGAAGCGACTTTGAGCTACTCACAAGCATCACACCGGCGTAGCGGTGGCCACCAAGGTGGTTGATGTTGAAGACGCCGACCTCGCCGCCCTGGCCGCCGTGGACACCGTCGATAGCCTCGATACGGCGGCCGACCTCCTCCTCGCGCTCAGCGTCTGTTCCCTCGAGCTCCTCGAGGGGCGGGCCGTTGAGGTGCGAGAGCGAGGTGCCGACCTCGTCGACAGCAATGTTGTTCTTCTCGAGACACGCGAGGAGCGCGGGGCGAAGGACACCAGCGGCAATGTGGCAGCGCTTGTCGCGCGTCTTGTGCGAGCCTGCGCGGTCAGCGTCATCCCTGTTCTCGGCGGGGTTGTACGATCGCGCGCGATAAGCACGCTGTCAAGCGTGAATTTCGCGCCATCGAGGGTCACGCCTTGACCTGCGGCGCATGCGGCGCCATCACCATCAGTGCCTACTGGCGGCGCCGCCACGTGTTGGTCTGGGGGCGGGTCCAGCCGACCTCCACTGGTATGTCCATTTTGGGAAGAATGCAAACTTACAAAGCAGCACGATGGCACGGTAGGGGAGGACCCACGAGCGCTTGCGGTCCGTTCCCTCGCCGTTGTTCTGGAGGACACGACCCGCGCGGCCGAGGGTACCGGCGAGCGAGTTGTCGTACAGCGTCTTGGCACCGGCAGGCGAGTTCTCAACGTCGAGGACGACCTTCCAGTCGGGGAACACGACGCTCATCTGGTCGGTGGGATCGTCAGACTGGGTGACCATTGACGACGAGTAGAGCGACGGGAGGGTGGTGACAGGCTTAGCAAGTGGTGTCGAGGGGGTAGGGAACGCCGAGGGGAGCACATAGCCAGATGGGTCAAGGGGGTTGCCGCCCTTGGACTTTGGGGCCTTTTCGGCGGGAAGTGTGGTCATGTAGTTGTTGAGCTGGTGTGCGAGCGAGTCGGTCTCATCCTGGGGGCGGTTAGTTAAGGACGTGTGATAATGCAAACGACTCACGACGTGGTCGCGGACCCAGTTGCTCTTGCCGGTGGAGATGACCACGACACGGCCGACGGGAGGGCCGCCGCTGCCGGGGAGGTCGCTCTCCCAGTCCGTCTCGACAGTGTCGGGGAGTTTGCCATACTCGCCGTACTTTTCCGCCAAGTACTGGTCGTATGTGGTACCGTTCCAGGCGTTGCCAATCTCGGAGACGGTGCCGGCTCCGGGAGGAGCGAGGAAACCGCTGCCACCCTTGCCGTTAATGTCCGAGGGGCAGGGCTCGGCGCAGCTGGCGCAGTCGGCGAGGCTGACGGGGATGTCTGCGCGCTCGAGGGCAGTGGCGAGCTTCTTGTACTCTTTTGTGCGGGAGGGGTCGTGGTGGTCGGGCTCGAGAGGAGCGGGGCTGCCTGTGAGGAGGCTGACTGCCGAAGCGACGCGGCGAAGGAAGCCCGACATGTTGGTGATGGATGATGAATGCAAAGAGTAAAGACCAAAAGCGAGTCGACGATGAAAGGGTGGGGGTGGTGATGATACAAAATGTGGGGAGTGCGGGGGGGGGGATTGTCGTTTTTTTCTTTTTCGTCACGCTGCTTGTTCTAAAAGAGGATAATCTGATAGCGGCGCCACCCAGGAAAATGGCCGCCACGGCACCCGCCTGCACGCACCCCCGGCGCCCCTGCTGGCCTGCTGCTACCCACATGTGCCACAGTGTGCATCGGCGCATAGGCAGTGTGCACTGACACTAGATAACAATAGCAACGCAACAGTGATCTTGAGAAAGACACCGCAAGCCAAACAGCCCTCCACCTCTGCAGAGGGCCGCTTGGCCGCAGCTGGCCTGTCTGTCGAGATGCCGGCCTTGCCGAGCCTGACTGACATCAAAGGGTCACGTGTCTGATCCACGTGGCTTCCATGCGCAGTCTCGTACAGCCAAAGTCGCGTCACCCAGATTGCGCTCTCCCACGGTGACGCGTGTTGTTCCATCTCCACAAGTCCCTGTCAACAATCAATGTCCGTCCGCGTCTTGCTCTCGATCACTCCTTCTCCCACACTCTCACACTC